>JAXIVJ010004263.1:0-84811 GCA_036785665.1 Chirona hameri | reverse complement strand
AAATTTGAGGACATGTCGTCGATTGCAAATTTCAATGGCTGGCGATCGCTTTTTCCCGTTTGTTTCTAGCTAGTATAGTTCCCGATATATATGGAATTTCTGGAGCGAAGTCCTAAAACAGGAAAAACTGGTAAATTTGACCTTCGATGACCTCTGTGACCTCAATTTTGACCTGACCTAAAAATACTGAAATACATTCGATAGAACTTGTATCAAGCTTTCAAACGCCGTTTTCCGCTTGTCGCTACGTAGCGTAGTTTTCGAGATCTCACGGGGGGGGGGCGGAAATCACCCCCCCCCCCTGCAGTTCGTGTTCGGCGCAAACCCGCTGCATTGGGCTGGTTAACCCTATTAGTGTAGGCTCCTGGCTACCCCTATTAGTGGCAGGGGGGGGGGCGCATTCTGCCCCCGAAGATCTCGAGATCTACCCGTCCGATTGTAAAGAATCAAACGGAGTTTGATTCCCCCCAACACGATCTACATTTCTAAAAAAATAAAAAGTCCGACATTTTTTATAGGGGGCAACAAGGGGGGGGGGGCAAAACTACAAATATTAGAGGTATTTGTGATTCAACACAGCACTCATGTTTATTAACCGATTTTAACGCAACTAATGTGGATCGATAGATTGAATTGGGGATTGATATATGACGGTGACTTTTGAAAATGCAAAAATCATAGGCGTTTTCAGGTCACTAAATTTGGGGCAAAATAAATGCCTTATAAAACAGTTTTATTTTTATTTTTTTCGATAAATGAAATGGTGCGCTATTGTGACATCGGACACAACAGTTATACAGTATATTTGCATCCATAGGCGGTGCCAGGCTAGCGAAAAAGGGAGGTAAAATATATCCTGTAAACTTCCCCTTTTCAAGTCCCTGAAACCGCATCTGCCGTGCAATATTTATTATAGTTTACTACAATCAACTAATTTGCACTTGTTTCAATCACCGTAAACCTATGTAAATCACCGTAAACCTTTGTAAATCACCGTAAACCTTTGTAAATCACCGTAAACCGTTATACGTCAGGCAGTTAGGAAGAAGCCGTGAAGTTAGCATCTCCGTATTATCGCCAAATGTCACAAAACAACTCCAAAAACCGGGCCCTGGAACCGCCTCTGTTAAGGTTAGGGACTCAAAATTTTGACTCCATATGTGGAATTCAAATCTAGAAAAGTCCAAAGTTGCACGGGTATGCTCTCAGCCGTTCGGGAGATATCTGCGAAAAACATGGGGGGGGGGGGGCGGGGAAATCCGTCCTCCCTGCCACTAATAGGGTTAAGTAACTTCATTTTCCCATTTTCCAAATTTGTATAAGGAATTACGTATTGTGTCATGCCGCGAAATTTTCAAGTTTTTAAAGGAATAATACCGGTTTTTCCCAGAATGATTGAGGTACATAGTAAAACGTACTTATAAAGGTGGTAGAAGTCCCACGGTAGCCACATTTTTTTCTGGAAATGACCTCTCCTGCACGTAAGGACATTCCAAAGTGCGCGGTGATGCCACCGCGTATTTTCTGCAGGAGCCGGCTGAGGCAGAGCCAGTCATCTCTTTTATGCTAATAAAAACACCTCACTTATGGCATATTTCCGGTAAAATAAGCAATATTTGAAAGAAAATAAACTTGTTTTGTTCCAACGACACCAGCAGTTACCTAGTTTTCCCATAATATTCTATATTTTTCATGAATTTGCATGCCAAAAATTAATACGCCACCACCAAATTCTCAACGCTAAAGGCCAGAGATAAGAAAACCACAACAACACACAAACCTCAACGAACAGTGTGTAGTAATACAAAGTCCCGTCAGTTTTGAATTGCATAATAATTTTGTGATCCAGTGTAGGACTTGCAGATAATTCGAAACTCTAAAATTGATCTTAAGATAAAAGTACGTGGACAGTAGTGCCGATCAAGTACTCGTTATCTGATACTAGTCTCGAAAAACGCCCAAGTTTTAACGCTAATAATTGCTGAAATAATGGACTAAATGAGCATTGAGGTCCCTTTTATATGTCTTATAACGTGTTTAAAGCTCATACAACTGCAAAAGAGTGCATTTACTTTCAGGACGGAAACCCGTATAATCCTTTAACTGTGGATGGCTGGATTTTGACTGCTGCAAAGGCAATTTGTACGACTGTACGTCCGACCGTTTGGGGGGGGGGGGCAAAACATAGTATCAGGACTTTTTTTGGGATGGATCTTTTGCCCCCCCCCCTTGATCCGCCCCTGGTCGGGTCAATTTCGTGACCTCCCATTATAAGCCAATGGGGAAATATTAAAATGCTTCCTATTCTGAGGATACGCATATCAGCCCAATTCCTTCTGGATCATGTTATCATAGGCCATTATTGAAGACCCGGGTGCAATTTGTGTGCAGTGACCTCTACAGGGTCGGCTAAGGTCATCCGAGGTCACCAACACCTTTTTGTTGTCAATAACTCGACAAAATCAAGATAGAGAAGTGAAACCGGCACCAAATGTGTTTGTCTAGTCGAGGCACGTCTCCCCAATGTGCAACATGACCTAATTGGGTCACCACTTGACCTTGACCTGAGGTCAAATTTCGATGTTGACCTAACCTGAGTCATCATGCATATGTTTTCGACAGCGCCTTGACAAGACAAACACGATGTCGTCAAAATTATTTCCTTATCTTTATTAGGTAAATAGTTATTCGTGAGAAGAAAAAAACAGTTTTGGTAAAAATAGCCTTTTTGACCTTTGATGACCTCTGGAGCCTAAACTATTGACCTGAACTTAAATCTGAGGACACCAAGTGCGATTGCAATTTTCAAGAGCTTTCGATATTTTTTCTCGTTTGTTCCTAGCTATCATAGTTCCCGAGATATTTGGGGGTGTTCGAAGCGAAGTCCTAAAACTGGAAAATCTGACCTTTGATGACCTCTGGTGACCTCAATATTGACCAGATAAACAAAATGTCCGAGATAGTTTCAAAATGCTTTTGGACGAGCTTTCGAACGTTGTTTTCTGTTTTCGTCTACGTCCCATAGGAGCCGAGTTCGAGGGGGGGCGGCGAAACGCCCCCCCCCCCCCCCCCCCCCCCCCCCCCACTCGGCACGGCGAAGGTGGCGCTGAGCACCGACACGGCGCGGGTTAATATGCTCCACCTGTGGTCCAGATAATTATGTCAAAGCATGTCCTGCTACCTGTACCCTGATCTCACTACCCAGTTTTGCATTTATAATTAACAGATGATCCTGCTACCGAGTCATAGCATAGGAGACATAATTAATGATGGATCTTTTGCATGTTGTACAAGGCTGGCCATTGCCATCCTGTGCTAGGCTGTCCCTCTCTTTGCCGGTTGTGAATTGACTAAATGTTAGAACTGGTCGTCGACAGCAATGCAAACTATTTTCCACCATGGCTGTTTTAGTATCCACCTAGTTTTATTTGATGTTTGTTACACAAAGGTCTCCACAGATTGAAGGGCTCTTATGGTTGTGCTCATTTCCATTGATAGGTGTCAAATTGCTGTCCTGTGTTATGGACTAACTGACTTTGTGTCCTAAAACCCAATCCACCACCACACTAGCTGACTTTGCTCTTTCAAGCTGTATGCAGTCAAACACCCAGGGGTGGAGGAATGGGGCAATGGGGAGGAGGCAATATATTATGCCCCTTTTTTGGGTTTAAGTTTTTGCTAAGATTTTTTATTTGGTTAAATACAAAAATGAGTTAATTGTTGTTAATTGAATGTGAGTAAAAAATTAGTTAGTTGAGTGTAATTGAGATAAGCACAAATGCAAATAAATGTTGCTTAGGTGGTTTTGTCAAAACATGATCAGAATATTGCTGCCCCTTACACTTTTCATGGTGTTCTTCTTACCTTTCTGTCAAACATAGTGTTATGTGGCCATGCATGTTTGCTTCTAGAGGCTTTTTCAAAGTAGCAATTGTGATGACATCAGTTCATAGTCAAGAAGATTAGTTTTTAGAATCAAACCAATATTTGAAAGGTAAGTAAATCTGAAGTCATTTTTAATAGTAATCAATTCCTATTTGGCAACATAGTGTTCATTTGAAACATAAAAACAAAAGGTAAGTGCAATAAAGAGCCTCTTGGGCCGATCTGAGGTTGCCCAATGCCCATTGCCCCCCCCCCCCCCCCCCCCCTTACCAGCTCACCCTTTTCAAACTATTTTACTTTTAACCTGCCTAAAAGAAGCCTAATCCCACGAGTATTTATGAACTAATCCCTTCATTTTAAACATTTAAAGAGGGCTGGGATTGGGGCAGTCCCTGAACTAGCACTCTATCCTGCCCTCTGACACAGATGTCATCCCATATTGCAGCCGCCTGACGGCCATGGGCCGCAGCTCTAGTGACTCGGACGACGACCGGGTGCGTCGGCGGCGGGACCGCCGCTCGCCGGACAGGCGGCACAAGAGGCGCGCGCGCCGCTCCCGGTCGCGGTCCCGCAGCGACTCGCGACCGCATCACCGGCGGCGCCGCTCCGGCAGCCGCGAGCGCCGCCGCCGCCGCGACCGGCGCCGCTCGCGCTCCTCCAGTGGGGAGCGGGACCGGCGGCGGGACCGGAGGAGGTCCTCGAGCGGCGAGCGGCGCAAGCGCCGGCGACGCTCCTCCTCGTCCTCCTCCAGTCGCTCGGTGCGCCGCTCGCGGACGGCGTCCAAGGCGGCGTCTCCGGCGCGGCCGAGCCCGCCGCCGGCGCCCGCTCCGACGGTGTCCCTCCGCTCTGACGACCCTGCGGACCGCGCCGCCGCTATCGCCGCTGTCGATCAGGACGACTTCGTGCAGCACTCGTTCCTCTCGGGCAAGGGGCGGCCGGCCGCCGAGCAGGGCCTCTCGACAGACGAGCAGAAGACGCTGGCTAGCCTGGTCGAGAGCGGCGACGCTAAGGTGGAGCTGAAGGACGCTGACATCTGCCACCCGAAACTGTCCGAGGGTGTGCAGAAGAAAACGGACCTCTGGGTGAAGAAGATCTTCGCCATGCGACAGAAACTGATGGCGGCCGGCTCGATGGTGTCGTGACCTTCGGCGTGCGGCTGTGGTGTGTTGTATGGATGCTCTGCGCTGTCTGTTCTGGTTGTGTCAGGGAGATGATGTTTCAGGTCGCATGTGACCCCTTTACTGTTGTATTCCTCCTTGATTTGTTACCATACAGTGTTTCATCAATCTAAGCTACCATGTGTATGTGTATTACGTAAACAGACCGTTCCACGCAACAGGGTTATTCTTCGGTCCCCATCATACATGAGCATAAAGATGAGCTTAAAACATAGCTAAAACATTTTGCCCTGTTTTACCGACATGGTAACATTATTAAGCAAGTGTAAAATCTAATGACCTAATAGGCGACAACTGCGATTCAAAACACACTAGGATGAAATATGCGCATTGAATGACTGGCTGCAATGCAAGAAGCCCTGTGCAAGAATGTACGCTTTCCGTGGTTGTTCCGGGGCCGAGGCAAGGCCCAGGAACAACCACGTTTTCCGTGGTTGTCTCGATTGTCCGGTATCACGCTCCAGTATTTCATGGTTGAACTTAATACGCGACGCCAACGACGAAGGTTTCGCACTGGTGATACCTTATGCAACATGTACAAGTCAGTCAGCGTCAGTCAGTTATTGTACTAAATCTAACGCATTTAGCCAACCTAATTCACGCAGTACATCAGAGATGTGTTCGTATTTCCTGCGTCCTGACATTACTCGTGCGGCAAAATTTAAGATTCTTTGGATGTTCTTAACACGCGCAGTGGAGGGGGAGGGGGCACTTTTGTGCCCCCCCCCCCTCCCACACGTTTTTCGTGAATAGCTCAAAAACTAAGCAAATCAGGGCGGTGTTTTTTTTGCGCGACATTAACGCCAACTCAATAGCGGACCGTTTAACGAAAAGAAAATCAAAATCGGTCGATACATTTTTGAGTTAATGGATTTGCAGTCCAAGATGGCGGCCAGAATCGCGGTCGGCAAATCGATATCTTCGGAACCAACAGTCGGGTCGGGATGATTCAAACGCCATTCGGCAGACAATGTCAATGTTCATCCCCGGAAACAACTTTGGACACATTGCTGGTGACCTGTAACGTCACAGAGGTCAAATTCCCAAAAATGTGACATTTGGTCAGATTTGACCTTCGTAACCTCGTTTGACCTTGGAAGATATTGACCGAAGGTCAAGAAAATTTCAGAAAATGTAGATCATCATAGCACCTACCTACCTACCCTGTAAGTTTCATCATACTCTCATACTTTCGGACATCTTAAGGGGCGGGGGGCACTAAAGTGCCCCCCCCCCCCCCTCCACTGCGTGTTAGTGGCACACCCCTCTCCACTGCGCGTGTTAAAGGGAATGTTTCACTTGTGTATTGGTTTTCAACTGAGATAGCCATTATCTTTGGCCGTTATTGAAATGTCTAAATTACTAAGGTCATTTTCCCAAAACTTAACCGTTTGTAAGCAATTTAATTTACTATTTGCAAAATGCACCCAGGCTGGTGCAGCAGCTGATTGGCCGACAGACACTTTGTCAGCCAATCCCACTTTGTCAGCCAATCAGCGGCGGTGTAGCTCAATAATGACGTCATCAGCCTACATTAAAAACAAAAATGGATAAAGTTAAGTGACCTTTCGAGAGAAAAAATATCACCATCCTTTTCAGCAGCACCTACTTCATATTTTCGACTACAACCAGCGTATATTTGACAACTTTCAGAAAGGTGAAACATTCCCTTTAACCCTCCTTAATTCCCTTTAACCCTCCTTTCCCACCTTAACATTAGTTTTGAGTTGAGATAGCCATGTTGTTGGATTCGCATTGAAATTAAGTAGGGTAGCAGTTAAAACAACCACATAGGCCTAATCAAAAAGAAATTCGAGCTTGGTCTTGACAATTGTAACGAATAAACCCCACGTGTATTTGGATAGGGGTCTAAAGCCGATGACGTCACCTCTCTTTACCAAATGGTGATGATGGTCGACTCATTTTAAGGTTAGACTTTGAGATATTTGCGTGTTTCAAATGGTTTGGTAATTGGTTTGTTTTGTATTCAAAGCGCCATAATTGTCTCGAAATAATTGTGCCATACCAGCGTAAAGGATTTATGTATAGCTCTCTAGAGTTCAATATGACATCAACCCAAATAGTCAAACTTAACTTTTTATGAAATTGAGCACCGTTTGCGAGAAACAAATGTCATAATCGTGTTCGGCAGCAATTACTTCATTTTTTTACCACAAGCAGCGTACATTTGACAACTTTTGGGAAGGTGGGATTGTCCCTTTAACACGCGCCCTGGAGAGCCTCTGATAATTACACGCCCTGGAGGAAGGGGGGCGGATTTCGCCCCCCCCCCCCTATGATCTCGAAAACCACGCAACGTAGCGACAAGCGGACAACGACGTTAGATAGCTCGAGACAAGCTCTTTCGAAAGCATTTCGTTCATTTTTTTTATCAGGTCAATATTGAGGTCACCAGGGGTCATCAAGGCTCAGATTTTGAAGTTTTAGGACTTCGCTTCGACCACCCCCAAATATCTCTGGAACTATGATAGTTGGCTTAGTTCCCGAGATATAAGCAAACGGGGAAAAAACAATCGAAAACCCTTAACAAATGCAGGCGACATAGGTGTCTTCAGATTTGAGCTCAGATCAATAGTTTAGGCTCATCAAATATAGATCAATAGTTTAGGTCCTAAACTAAACTTTAGGAGGTCATCAAATGTCAAAAAGGTGATTTTTTGCAAAACTGCTTTTCGCAAATAACTTTTTACCTAATACAGATAAACAATTGTTTTTACGCCGTCGTGTTTGTCTGGTCAAGGCGCTTCGAATCATATTCATGGTGACTGGATTAGGTCAACTGATGAATTTGACCTCAGGTCAAGGTCAAGTGGTGACCCAAGTTGGTCATGTTGCATATTGGGAGACGTATCTCGACGAGACAAACACATTGGTGCCGTTTTCTCTTATATATCTCCATTATGTCGATAGTTATTGACAAAAAAGTGTTGGCGGTCACGAAATTGACCTGACCTTAGGTCACCGATATTAGAAATCCGAGATAAACAAATTGTTGGTATCTATGACCTTATCAAATCCTGCAAGATTGAAACCGATCGGCCTAAAACTGTGGCTGTGGTACTACTGCAAAGTGCAAACGTTTTGGTGTTGAGGTCATCACGTGACCTGGTCTGGTGACCTGACCTGAGATGACCCGAAGTCAAGAATTTCACATAATGTGGTAGTTAGTTGCCGAACAGGTATGCAAAAAAACGGCGGCGCTGCGCGCCGCCGTTTTTTCGCTATCCTCGAAAAACCGGAGGGGGGGGGGGGCGGATTTCGCCCCCCCTCCAGGGCGAGTATTAAAGGGAAATAATGACCTTTTGATTTTGTTAGCAACAATTTCTTAGGCTACCGTTATGGTTTTAAAATTATTTTATTTAAATTTAAGAATTAAATAAAATTATTCCCAGATTCAAAGTTGCAAGTTCGGAAAAAAATACAAAGCAAGTACCTTGTGTACTTCATGAAGGTCATTGACAAATTCGTCCTTCCCTACCATTGTTTACATCGAGTGCGGCATTTTTGGAGGCTCTGTGACGTTTCCGATCAAACTGATCCGTGAAGCAATCCGTGAAGCATCCGTGATGCATGACTATCAGTATAAGTCATGAATAACAACAACATGCAAACTATACCAACTCGAATGAAATAAGGGCGGAACCATTTGAACCCCAGGCAAGCAAGTATTCGCAAAGCACTCGGCACTGCGCCACAATAGCAAAAGGCGAGGGAAATCCATATTGGATACAATATTATTACGTCATAAGTTTCTGAAGTGTCAACTACTATGAAATACAGTGATAAAATACCTTTAATAATGATTAACAAGAAAATTCACACTTAAAAATAATAATTTGAATAAGTCTTTAATTAGCTTTCAACTCAAAATCGGACATATTTTGCAATGCTACACAAGAATGGCACCAGTGACGTCATTAACGAAGCTTGCTACGTGACTTGGGTATACTAAACGGGAATATGGGATGATAGCCTTTGACGATACCCGCTTCTCAGCATATAATCAGGAACAACTCGCCACAAATGGTTAAGTGCGCCGAGAAGCATGACAATGACTTTGTAAACAAATCGCCGACGCTAAATAGGTCGCCGTCGATGTGCATCGATGAGCTTCCGATTTAATTGCCAGTTTTGTGTTATTGTTTGTTAGTTTTTTGGGGAAAAAATATGATTGTTCATGATAATATAAAGCATAGTGTTATATACAGCCACAGACAAATTATACAAAACTCCTAATGTTGAAAACAAATGAATCGATTTTAAAAAATTGAGGGTCGCAACCACTAACTATGCCGCCGTTGATGTGCATCGATGAGCTTCCGATTTTATTGCCACTTTTTCCAATCGCTGTTAGTTTTAGAGGATCGCCGGGCATATAATCACAACAAGGAGAACGCACAATATATTTTCCACTCCCTTGCGTAAAAAAGCAATACTGGAAAAGCCCGCAGTTTGATGAGGACCAAAAGTACTTCCAAGTACCGGTCGTTAAAAGTGTGGAACGCTTATTAACTATAACCTTGAAATATCTTTCGGTAGGAAGTTTTCATGCAAAATGTGATGAATTTACAATATATTTTGGTCTCGTCTGGCGATTTCAAGTGCTAACTCCATTTTTGTGGGAAAAGGTCATTATTTTCCTTTAACCCTATTCCCTGCAGGCGGCCATAATTACGTTAACCTGCGGGGGGGGGATTCTCCCCCCCCCCCCCCAGAGATCTAGAGAGCCGCTCGGTCGACTTCAATGGGGGAAAGCGCCATTAGATGCGTCATGGCAAGATCTCTCTTTTTGGACCCCACATTTTTGTTTAGTTCAAAAATGGGGGGCCAGGGGGCAAAAAATCCTAAAATTTTGGCTGTTTTTTTAAAGGTCATTGCAGCCATGTGGCTCTACCGATTTGCATGCCCCAAACGTTTTTGAGCTTCAAATGTACTGGTCTTTAATATATGAAAAGACAAAAAATAAAAAATCATAGGCGTATTCAGGGAATGTAAAATGGGGGATTTTCTGAAAAGAAATATGTGCTGTTCGTGATTGTTTGGGACGTCATGAACGTCACATGTGGGCATTATATGCTGTAATTTGTTAAATTTGTTATATTGCGCATAGACGGATCCAGGAAAAAAACATGGGGGGGGGCACCATGCGCGTAACGCTTTTATCATCTTACTAATTTGAAGTTGGACCTAATTTGAGGGTGGGTATCGCCTCCCATTTTTTTTTTATCCTGAGTGCGCCTCTGCCCATAAATATGTACAATCCCAGTATATATGATCCATATTGCATTGGAATTGTTTCGGACGCATTTATTGCACTGCAAACCGCGAAGGAAGTATGCGCCGCAAAACCGCATTCGTAACACCCTCCCCAAAACAGGAGCCTGGAACCGCCTCTGCTGGACCGATTTTTGTCAAAATTTTGACACAACACGCGCCATTGAATTTTGGGAAAAGTCACAAAGTTTCAGGACGCTAGGCCTAACGGTTTACAAGCGGCAAGTGAAAAACTACCGGAGGGGGGGGGGGGCAGAATCTGCCCCCGCAGGGAATAGGGTTAAGAGACGTCACACTGGCACTGCCATACACTTGTACACAGTATCTAACATGTGATAGCACAAGACAATCGACAATGCGCGGCAACACTTCAGCGGGCAAAATACATGGCTTAAAGGAAATAGTTCACCTTCAACATGGGATTTTGAACTGAAATAGCAGTTTTGTAGCCCGTGTTGAGAAATCCTTATCTGCAACTTTTCTTGGCTGAAAGACTCCAGCCGAAGATATTTGACTTTTTGGCGAAGGAATGCGGCGCATATATGATATACCGTACCGTCTGAGAGTGCCAGCACTACCAGGGCGCATGCGCAGACCAATAACGTACACCATAACATTAATAATGTACGACCTTCTGTCCTGAATTGGCGCGATGAAGGACCATTTTTTTAAAGAAAAAAAGAAACTATTAAAAAATATAATAAAATCGTGTTCTGAAAAATTTCCGAAGGTGAACTATTTCCTTTAATCCTATCAAAATTCCAAAGCAGCGATCAGTGATGTTTTTTATATTGAAGTCCCATGGCAATGTTTTATCCATCACCACACCTAAATTTTTGACTTTGTTGGAACATTGAATTTGCTCTCCCATAAAATACAATACTGGGGCTGCGCAATACGCTTTAACTGCCTCCTGTCTCCGCACAACATAAATCCAGTTTTTGCCTTCATGCCGTGTTGTTGGAACTTGGAACCACGTTGACATCGTTACTAGCAAGTCTTCCATGCTCCTTTGTAGTTCCCCAATTTGATCTCGAGGGCCTGTGACAGCGAGCTGTGTGTCATCAGCATAACGCACCGCTGTGACCTTGAAGCCATTGATTTCAGCTGGAATGTGGCAATCGAGATTTGTTGCTTGCAATGTTGCAGTGGCGCACGCAGGATTCCATTTCGGGGGGGGGGGGGTCAGAGCCCTAAAAGCGGGCCCCCTTGTGAGCGGGCCCCCACCCGTTTTTAGAAAACTTCGCGGATTTCTGTCACTTGTTTTTGAGCGGGCCCCCTACAGCATGGGACCTGATACATTATAATTTTCTTGTCAATGTCGTGTAAGGTGACTGCGTGTGCTACTGATGTGCGAATTTTAGGTGCGTGTGCTACTGATGTGCTGTCGAGAGTAAATTTGACGAAATGAGGTAAATGACAACAACAAAAATTATATTGTACAGGTTAGGCAGGTTAGGCAGGTAAATGACAACAACAACAATTATATTGTACAGGTTAGGCAGGTTAGGCAGTCCGATCCCCGGTAGTTATGTCATCATCATCATCGTTGGGGTTTTAGTGCGCCTCGACTACGTCATTCGCGCCCACCATCATGTTGCCACAAGTCGCCATAAACCATTTCCTGAAGCAACAATGGATAATGCAAAAAATACGTATCAATATCAAATACGCCCGTATCAAGAATTTGCAAGGATCGGGCCCTGTTGTGACCGGGCCTTCGTTTTGACCGGGTCCTATATCACGTATTTCCCAGCACCGGGCCCCTGCCTCGATCGGGCCTGACCAAGACCGGCCCCTACCAGAAACGGGCACGCATCAAGAATATGCAAGGACCGGGCCCTGTTGTGACCGGGCCCATATCACGCCTTTGTCAGCACCGGGCCCCTGCCTCGATCGGGCCTGACCAAGACCGGGCCCCTACCAAAAACGGGCCCGTATCAAGAATATGCGAGGACCGGACCCTGTTATGACCGGGCCCTCGTCCTGACCGGGCCCCATGCCACGCCTTTGCCAGCACCGGCCCCTGCCTCGATCAGGCCTGACCAAGACCGGGCCCCTACCAGAAACGGACCCGTATCAAGAATATGCAAGGACCGGGCCCTGTTGTGACCGGGCCCCATATCACGCCTTTGCCAGCACCGGGCCCCTGCCTCGATCAGGCCTGACCAAGACCGGGCCCCTACCAGAAACGGGCCCGTATCAAGAATATGCGAGGACCAGGCCCTGTTGTGACCGGGCCCTCGTCCTGACGGGCCCCATGCCACGCCTTTGCCAGCACCGGGACCCTGCCTCGATCGGAACTGACCAAGACCGGGCCCCTTCCAGAAACGAGCCCGTATCAAGAATATGCAAGGACCGGGCCCTGTTGTGACCGGGCCCATATCACGCCTTTGTCAGCACCGGGCTCCTGCCTCGATCGGGCCTGACCAAGACCGGGCCCCTACCAAAAACGGGCCCGTATCAAGAATATGCGAGGACCGGACCCTGTTATGACCGGGCCCTCGTCCTGACCGGGCCCCATGCCACGCCTTTGCCAGCACCGGCCCCTGCCTCGATCAGGCCTGACCAAGACCGGGCCCCTACCAGAAACTGGCCCGCATCAATAATGTTCAAGTACCGGGCTCTCGTTCTGACCGGGCCCCATATCACGCCTTTGCCAGCACCGGGCCCCTGTCTCTATCAGGCCTGACCAAGACCGGGCCCCTACCAGAAACGGGCCCGTGTCAAGAATATACGAGGACCGGGCCCTGTTGTGACCGGGCCCCATCATCCCATGCCACGCATTTGCCAGCACCGGGCCCCTACCTCGATCGGGCCTGACCAAGACCGGGCCCCTACCAGAAACGGGCCCCTCAGAAATACGGGCCCCTCAGAAATTTCGGGGGGTCAGCTGACCCCTTTGACCCCCCCCCCCCCTGCGTGCGCCACTGCAATGTTGTACAGTAATGGTCCGAGACAAGTACCCTGGAAAGTCCCAATTGTGATAGGAAGTGGTTTTGATACACTCTCCCCTACCCGTTGTACGTGTCCGTGTAGGTAGCTCCTAAACCATCCTGATGAAATTTGCACACACAAAAAAACAAAGGGAAATAATGACCTTTTGATTTTGTTAGCAACAATTTCTTAGGCTACCGTTATGGTTTTAAAATTATTTTATTTAAATTTAAGAATTAAATAAAATTATTCCCAAATTCAAAGTTGTAAGTTTGGAAAAAATACAAAACAAGTACCTTGTGTACTTCATGAAGGTCATTGACAAATTCGTCCTTCCCTAACATTGTTTACATCGAGTGCGGCATTTTTGGAGGCTCTGTGACGTTTCCGATCAAACTGAGCGCTGCTCGGACACACGCTAGTAGCGCTAGTAGCGCTTTCGTTCTCCATGGCAACCAGGCGTCAGCCAATCAAAAGCCAGAAAGGGAATACGTTCTGGCTTTTCATTGGCTCACGCCTGGTTGCCATGGAGAACGAAAGCGCTACTAGCGTGCGTTCGAGCAACGCTCTGATCCGTGAAGCAATCCGTGAAGCATCCGTGATGCATGACTGACTATCAGTATAAGTCATGAATAACAACAACATGCAAACTATACCAACTCGAATAAAATAAGGGCGGAATGAATTGAACCCCAGGCAAGCTAGTATTCGCAAAGCACTCGGCACTGCGCCACAAGAGTAAAAGGTGAGGGAAATGCATATTGGATACAATATTATTACGTCACAAGTTTCTGAAGTGTCAACTACTATGAAATACAGTGATAAAATACCTTTAATAATGATTAACAAGAAAATTGAAACTTAAAAACAATAATTTGAATAAGTCTTTAATTAGCTTTCAACTCAAAATCAGATATATTTTGCAATGCTACACAAGAATGGCACCAGTGACGTCATTAACAAAGCCTGCTACGGGACTTGGGTATACTAATCAGGAACAACTCGCCACAATGGTTAAGTGCGCCGAGAAGCATGACAATGACTTTGTAAACAAATCGCCGACGCTAAATAGGTCGCCGTCGATGTGCATCGATGAGCTTCCGATTTAATTGCCAGTTTTGTGTTATTGTTTGTTAGTTTTTTTTGGGAAAAATATTATTTTTGATGATAATATAAAGCATGTGTTATATACAGCCACAGACAAATTATACAATACTCCTAATGTTGAAAACAAATGAATCCATTTTCAAAAATTGATGGTCGCTACCACTAACTATGCCGCCGTTGATGTGCATCGATGAGCTTCCGATTTTATTGCCACTTTTTCCAATCGCTGTTAGTTTTAGAAGATCGCCGGGCATAAAATCACAACAAGCAGAACGCACAATATATTTTCCACTCCATTGCGTAAAAAAACAATACGGGAAAAGCCCGCAGTTTGATGAGGACCAAAAGTACTTGCAAGTACCGGTCGTTAAAAGTGTGGAACGCTTATCAACTTTAACTTGAAATATCTTTCGTTAGGAAAGTTTTCATGCAAAATGTGATGAATTTACAATATATTTTGGTCTCGTCTGGCGATTTCAAGTGCCAACTCCATTTTTGTGGAAAAAGGTCATTATTTCCCTTTAATGAGCGTTTTGTGATCGATAACATCGAAGCAGCGACTCAAATCAATGAGAACCAATAGGGAAATTTTGGATCGATCCATGACCCTTAGAATTTCGACAGTCATTGTCAGTACATGTCGAATGTTGTGGCATGAAACCATGTTGATCTTCGCTCAATAAATTTTGGAGGTAGTTTGTCAGCTGTTTTTGTACTAACTTTTCTACTACTTTGCATATACCAGGAACTTTCGTGATAGGTCTAAAATTTGATGCTTTAGATGGATCGTCTCTTTTAAATAGAGGAATGACGACCGCCCTTTTCCAGGCAGAGGGCACGGCTTTGAAGACAAAGCTTGTGTTAATGATATGTAAAAGGCAGCGTCCAATTCCATCAAATGTTAGTTGTAAAATTGTGATTGGGACGTCGCCTTCTATTGAAGAGTCTTTGTTGGGTAGTGAAAATAAAGCACGCCTTTGGTCAACGCGACTGGTGTGAGCCTAATTGACCAAGCGTTGACCCTAGGTAATCGAGTAAAAAGCTTCTCTCGGCCCGAGCGGTCGAAGTCGGCCACCACCTCGGTTCTGGTGTTTGTACCTACTGCTGTAAAGTAATCGTTCAGGTCACGTTTGCGCTGCTTCATCAGATTGAGGGTTTCGTTTGACACCGTTGGGGGACGGGGGTTGTGAACTCGAAATTTTCTGATAGAAGCATAGAAGTCTAACATTTCGTTAAGCGTATTTGAGAAAGCCTCCCACTGCTGTTGACATGTTTCATTTTGTTTTACAGCCGAGTGCCATTCAATGTTCCTTACATTAGTAAAAAAACGCACCATTATCGAATGTTCGTCATCTCCGGCCCGTCCTGTACTGCGCCCTTTGTCTGGCTCGGTGCACCGTTACTCCCACACAGTTTCGCCTCATTGCCCGTAGACGAGGGCACAATGCTAAGTAACAAAGCTAACATAACTGGCTAGTAGAACCCATTTATGACGAAATGGATAGGATGGTAAACAGCAACTCAAACTGAGACATTATTATTTTTAAAACAAAGCCTTCCGGCATAGTTCGAAAGCTTTGTGTGTCCGAAAGCATCGTCCATACATCCGATCCATCGCGGCTTTGCCGTCGGCCAGGCGGCGTCCCCTCAGAGCTGCACATGGTGGCCAAATTAAGAGATTTAGGGGAAATGGGGGGGGGGGGGAATGACACAATTGTTTGTTTTATCAAAAACTAGAAGGCCTGCAATTTATATAGCCAGCCAATGAGAAGACAGCTGATTGATATGGCCAGCCAATGCGTTCGCTGCCCATTAACCGGCCCGATTTAGGTATGTATTTTAATACAACTAAGCATAGGACACATTACTGCCATTTATTTATATAGCCAGCTAATTTATATAGCCAGCCAATGCGTTCGCCGCCCATTTCCCGGTCCGATTTATATCTTACGAAAGCGATTTGGACAGAACTACAAGGCAAACGACACAAACACTAAACGACGGGCTGCATACAGCTCGACATGTACTAAGCAAAACCATTCTCATTCTGTCCCTGTTCCGTTCCCGTTATGTTCTTCCACAGTCTCTGCCAAAACAGTTTAGCTGTTTAATTGCCGGAAATATGTCATCCGGCTTCAACAAAATCTCTTAGACGGAGGTGCCACGTCAAGCCAGTCATACCAGGGTAATAGAACAACGGGTAGAACAGTAAGGAATGTAACGCCCAAATGAATTAGACAAGATATAATTTGTATCGTTTTTTTGTTGTTGTCTATTATAAATTAAAGGTATTGTTTGCTATCAATAACTTGTATTTCCATAGATTATATATTTATTGATTGAATTAAACGCCAGCAAATATACGAAGTAGTAGTCAAAGTAGTGTATTTGCAGTACATGTAGTAGCATTTGGAAGCGGTCATGTTAAATTCTACTACAAAGTAGTAGTCGAAGTAGTGTATATTTGAGTAGCATTTGGAAGCGGTCAGCGGTCGTTCCGACGTTTTTATAACCCCCAAGCCCATTTACGCCCGGAATATCGAAAAATGATAAATAGAAACGTTGTAGCTAAGGCTTGTAGCTATCTGTTCCAGAAGTCGGATTTAAAATAAGTACAATAGATTACGAGCCAGCCTCGTCTGAAATCCATCGATTTAACATGGGAACCATAAGGTGTAGTAGGTTTTTAACGCCCAAACGCCCGAGTGCTGCCAACCGTTACTGGTGGGGGCTGAGTCATACGTTCATTGTTGAAGTCTTTCAGCGATGCTATTTATTCCGACGCTAATACTGCGTCAGCAAGTATTTACGTTTGTCTTCATCATAAGTTACCTATTAGCTATAATCGAAATATTTTGGGTGGATATTGGTCAGTAAAGACGGCGTTATCCGGCTGCATGCATTTGCTGGTCAAATTCGTCCTGGTTTTATCCTTTACGCTGTTGTAAAGAATACAATTGTCAAACAATATTGAATTTCAATTTCAACCCCTGGCAACCTGCCTAAATATTACTCAAACAGCTTTGTGTTACAGATATAATTTGAAAACGATATATTCTTGCCTGCAAAGTGGTGAAGTCTTGGGCTTGGCGTTCTATGTCCAACAGTTTCCGAGCACCGATGTCAATACTGAAAACATGTTCTAAAATTATGATTTTCGTATGTAAGTGGTCATAACTTTGCACGTGGCACGTGCTTCGCTCTGAACGGCATGTTATATGCCAGGCCAATATATTCTCTATCGGAGCGTGTTTATCGCATGTCGCTGCGACCCTCGGTTACCGAGTTATCGGTCCGGGATCGACGCTGCGTTTGCCGTTTTCCGCGATTTCTGAACTGTTCGTTTCCCATGTTAAACCAATGGCAGTGGTTTGGCGCGTGCTGTGGCCGACCCCGTTGTCGGATCGCCTTGAAATTTTAATACGATGGTGCGACCCTACCATCGTACCTGCGTACCAAATTTCACGCACCTAGCTGCAACCGTTGTCGAGGTATTAGCCCATTTGTGGATGACACGCGCAGGTACACGTACGCACTAACATGTTATAATTAATAAGATGGACGATCGGACGAAGGTCTCCGGGTCTAAAAACATGAAAATGAGGTCAGAATTTTCATGTTTTTTAGCTGGACACCTCATTCCATGATATTACATATGGCAACATGACATACTTTTGTCATCCCTCCACCTAACTCTCTGAATTTGGCCACTATGGAGCTGCAGCACGATCTGGTGGTCGGTCGCCATGTCCAGCCGGGTCTGCACCGTCAGCAGGCCCGTGGCGGCGTCGTACGCCACGCTGTCGGCCGACAGCGGAGCGCCGTCGGCGCTGACTGAGGTCGGCTCCGACGGCACCCCGTAGAAGCTGACCTCGGACAGCGTCGGCTCCGGCATCCACTGCGTGTCGTTGTACGTCACCTGCACATGAATAGGTAGTAAAGACAGCGGGTGGTGAGTGGTCCAACAGGGCAGAGCTCAATTGTCTCCACATTATTGTTATACTAGAAAATGGCTACGGTAAAGCTGCGTTTAATGTTGGCTCAATTATTCCGTAATGTCAAGCAGAAAATATAACAAGCCATTCACGTAGCGGCATCATCATCATGCGAAGAGCCTCGTACCTGTATGGCGAGCGTGTTGTCGCTGAAGTGGAAGAGGCAGCGGTAGAAGTTGCCGTCCTTGAACGTGTCGGTGGTCTCGCCGTCGTCCCAGAAGAGCATGCCGGTCGCCTCGGCTCCGAACACCGACAGCGAGAACGGGTTGGCTCGGCTGGCGGCCGTCGTGGTCTCGTTGCGCTGCGTCGGCACGACGGCGCCGCCGCGGCCAAACACGGGGATCATCTCGTCCAGCGCCACCTGGTATAGCACGGTGCCGGAGCGGCCGCCGTCGCCGTAGGCCAGCGCGCCGGAGTGCAGGTCGTACCACTCGCCGGCCGGGAAGCTGACGTTGACGGCCGTCATGTTGGCCTCGTCCAGGATCGGCGCCACCATGATGGCGTCGCCCCAGAGGAACTGCGTGTCGACGCCGCGCAGCGCCGGGTCCGAGGCGAACTGGAACGCCAGCGGCCGCGTCACCATCTCGCCCATCTCGGAGGCGCGCCAGAACAGCGTGTACAGGTATGGCAGCAGTCGGTAGCGGAGGCCGAGCGCGTGGCGCGCCGCCGCGGCCACAGCAGGCCACATGGCCGGGTCCTGTGCAGCCGCTCCGATGGAGTTGTGGTTGCGGCTGAACGGGTAAAATGCTCCAAGCTGCGTCCAGCGCAGGCAGAGCTGCTCGTTGGTATCCCCGCCGTAGCCGCAAATGTCTGCGCCGACGTGCGGCAGTCCGAACATGCTGAACTCGAGGATGCCTACGATGGAGCGCTTCATGTCGCTCCAGCGGGCGGTGTTGTCGCCGGTCCAGTGAGTGGCCCAGCGGCCCGAGCCGACGAACGTGCTGCGGCTGACGATCATACTGCGCCGGCCGGCCATGGTGACCCGCACGGCGGCGCGCGTGGCGCGACTCTCGCTCCAGCCGTACAGGCTGTGCACGTCGTAGTGCCGGTAGCTGGTCCCCGGTCCGCCGTCCAGGTCCGAGTCCTGCACGCTGGCCATGCAGATGGTGTGGTCGGCCACGGTGCCGCTCGGGTTGAAGCCTGAGCGCGTGAACCGGGTCGGGTACGGAGGGAAGTCGAGCGCGGTGCGCGGGCACTGCAGACCGCTGCTATCTACGTTGGTCGTTTTCGCGGCGGGTTCGTTCACGTCGATCCAGAATCCGTCCGGGTCGCCGACGGTGGCGCGGAACCGCTGGATCTCGTCGGTCCACCACTGCACCGTCCGGTTGGCGAAGAAGTTCGGGAAGAGGCCTGACGCGTTAGTCCGCTCCCGGGCGACTATATAGTCTCCGCAGCCATCGCACTGTTCCTCCGGGACCAGCGACGAGTTCAGCCACCTGATGAAGACGTCCTGCTGGACGCCGCGGTCAGCAGGTCCGTACGTGCCGAAGTCGGCCGCGATCGTTGGCTCGTATATCGGAACAAAGCGTAACCCTTCTTCGTGAAGGTCATTTATCAGTGCCGGTAGGTCACCGAAGTTGTCTGGGTCGATCGAAAAGTCGCGACTTCCGTCCATGTAGTCGATGTCCGCCCACTGGACATCCTGGGGAATCTGCTCCGCCTTCATCCGCTCGCGGACGTCTCGGATCTCCTGCACGTCCTTGTACCCCCAGCGGGATAGCTGGAAGCCGAGGCCCCAGTAGGGCGGCATCACCGGCAGGCCGATGGTGCGGTGGTACTGCAGCAATACCTCCAACGGAGAGTCGCCGAAGAACAGGTACATGTCGAGGATGCCGCCTATGGTGCGGTACGTCAGTGCAGGGGCGCCGTCCAGCAGGAACAGCCGGTACTCCATGGCGTTGCTGTTGAGAATCAGCACACCGAAACTGCTCCCGGAGTCGTCCTCAATTCCCAGGAAGAAAGGGTGAACGCCATACGAATTCTCGACCTCGTCTCCAGGCATGTGGCCATTGGCGAACAGCGGCCAGGTGACGCCGGCCGCGAGGTCGTGCCGGAAGCTGTCGTGGTTGTTCTCGCCGAAGCCGTACAGGTCGGCGGCGCCCAGCAGGAAGGTGGCCTCGATGAACTGGTCGCCGTAGATCAGCTCGGGCCGCGCGGTGAGCACCGGCCGCTGGCGGTGCGTCACCTGCACGCCGAACGTCTCTCCCGGCTCGGTGGCCGTCAGCGTGATGCCGTACTGCGGGTCGGACGGCGGCTCGGTCGGCAGCGGCGGCACGTCCAGCTCGACGGGCACCTCGTACCGCGACGCATCTGCGTCACGGTACTGCCGACATACAGGGGGAGGGACGCCGTCAGGGTTAACGGTCGGCACCAGACGCTTAGGGTGGCACAGCAGCAGGGTCGACAGTGGACACCGCTCAATGATGTGTTGCAACTTGTTGCGTCTTAGCTTGCTCCTTTGTGTCTGAGCCTGTTTTGTTTATGCAAGTATCAAAATGTTAAGAAAATAGCCCGGGATCTTTTTGGGGATCCTGGACCCTGGATCCAAGAGGCAATATCCCAAAAGATACCGGGCTATTTTCACGGTGTTCTGATACGGAAAATCAACGGAAAACTTGCATGTGAAGAAGTAGTAAGGAGCAATAAGTTGCAATGCGTCATCTTGTAAGCAGCGCCATCATGTTGTCATCATACCGTCAGCGCCATCATTTTGTCACCATACTTACCGTCAGTGCCATCCTGTTGCCGTCACACGTACCGTCAGCGCCATCCTGTTGTCCAGGAATGTAGCCAGGATTTCGTCCAGAGGGGGGGCGCCTCGAAAGGGCCCCTTCCCGAGCGTTGAAAGGGCCCCCTTCCCAAGCGTTGAAAGGGCAAACAAAACGGGTGAAAAGGCACGTTACAAGGATGGAAAATGCAGTATGACAGGTATGGTATAGGCCATACCAACTTTTAGGAGCTGGAGTTAGCAAACTGCCATATCAACTTTGGAACTAGCGGCACCAATTTGGAATCAGCTATACCAACTTTGAATATTTTTTAGGCTCAACACCTGGAACTCTTTAATAAATTGCGCCGCGCAGCGGCGCTAATTTTTTAAGTTTTATGCCCTGGATACAGTGGCGGATCTACGGTTGGGCAAAATGTGCAATTGCCCCCCCCCCCAACCGCCTGAAATCGATGTAAAATTGACACATTTCCTGATATAGAAGACAATCTAAGCAACTTTTACTAAGGAACGTTAGCTTTAAATCAGCTATCAATGCATAACCAAGCAAAATCCGATGAGTTTTCAGAATTGTGTGAGACTTCTTTGAAATCCCCCCCAAACCACCCGTTCTGGATCCGCCAATGCCTGCATATGCATTATCATCAATGCGTTGCATTGCGTATGGTGCAGACCTCTAAAAATGATATGTTGTGCGTTTAAAAGTGTGGTCAAAAAGTGCTAAAGTGAACTATTTTGCCCAATTATATAGGAAAGTAGCAACATAACACAAATGCGCCGAGAAACAGTCCGATTTTTTGTCTTCTATCCTGCATATAATTTAATTTTTAGTTAAATTGCGCCGCGGAGCTGCGCGAAAATGTTGTGTTTTATTCCCTGAACAACTGCATTCTTACTGTTGAAAGGCCCAGGGTCCCTTCAGATCGTCTAGGGGCCCCTCCGACCTTTTGAACGCCCTTCCGACCTGTTCAGGGACTCATCTGGGATCCGCGAAGCGAAAAGACATGATGTGGAGTGGGTGATATATGTAAAATACAAAGAGGGCTTACTCTACATGACAAATTGTAATCGGAGCTTTCGGGTATATTGTAACACCCTGACGAAGGGTGTTACATCGAAGGGTGTTACAGCGGAGCTTTCGGGTATATACCCGAAAGCTCCGCTTTTAATATTTGTCTTGTGGAGTAAGTCCACTTTGTATTTAATCTTCATCTGGGATCTCTACGTGCTTTGGACCCTTCCGGTCTGACCAGGGACTCCTCTGACCTTCCAAGACGCCCCTCTTGTGTGTCAAGAGACCCATTCGGCCTGTTCAAGAGACCCATTCGGCCTGTTCAAGAGACCCATTCGGCCTGGCCAGGGATTGCACTGGCTGCTTTGTCGCCCTGCCGACATGCTCAGCCCCCCCCCCCCCCCCCGACCTGCCCAGGGGCCCCTCCAGTCTGGCTAGGAACTCATCTGGCATGTTCAAGGGCCTTCCGACCGGCCCAGGGACCCTTTCGGTCTAGCCAGGGGCCCCTCTGACTTGCCCAGGAGCTCCTCCGATCTGCCCAGCGACTCGTCTAATCGGACTGCGCTGGCTGCTTTGTCGCCCTGCCGACATGCTCAAGGGACCCTCCGACCTGCCCTGGGGCCCCCGTGCTGGCTAGGGGCCAATTCGGCATGTTCAGGGGCCCTTCTTACCCGCCCAGGGGTCCTTTTGGTCTGGTCAGAGGCCCCTCCGATCTGCACAGGGGCCCTTTGAACTTTCCAGGAGCCCTCTGGTCTCTACAGGGGCCCTCCAGCCTTCTAAAGGGCCCTTCCGACCTGGCAAGGGACTGCGCTGGCTGCTTTGTCGCCTTGCGACATGCTCCGAGGGCCCTCTGACCTGCCCTGGGGCCTTTCCGTGCTGACTAGGGACCCATTTGGCATGTTCGGGGGCCCTTCTGACCCACCTAGGGGCCCTTTCGGTCTGGTTAGGGGTCATCTGACCTTCACAGGGGCCCTTTTAACTTCCCATGGGCCCTCTGGTCTGCCCAGGGGCCCTCCAACCTGCTCAGGGGCCTTTATGACCTGGCAAGGGACTGCGCTGGCCGCCTTGTCGCCCTGTCGACATGTTTAGGGGCCTCTCAACCTGCCCAGGGGCCCCTCTGTGCTGGCTAGGGGCCCATTCGACGTGTTTGGGGCCCTCTGACCCGCTAAGGGGCCCTTTCGGTCTGGCCAGGGGCCCCTCTGACATGCACAGGGCTCTTTTGAACGGCCAAGGGGCCCTCTGGTCTTTCAGAGAGAGCCCTGGTGTCCCTAAAGGGCCTCTGCAGTGCTCTGAACTCTCTAAAGACCACGCTTCGCGTGGTAAAGAGCCCATGATACCGCGCTTCGCGCGGTCTCGTCGGCCCTTTTCGGCTGCGCGCAAAAAAGGGGCCTCCAGGGGGGGGGGGGGGGGGGGGGGGGCGCCCCCGCCGCCCCCCCCCCCTTGGCTACGTGCCTGCTGTTGTCATCATACTTGCCGTCAGTGTCATCTTGTCGTACTTACCGTCAGTGCCATCCTGTTATCATACTTACCGTCGGCGCCATCCTGTTATCATCATACGTACCGTCGGCGCCATCCTGTTATCATCATACTTACCGTCAGTGCCATCCTGTTGTCATCATACTTACCGTCAGTGGCATCCTGTTATCATCATACTTACCGTCAGTGCCATCCTGTTGTCATCATACTTACCGTCAGTGCCATCCTGTTGTCATCATACTTACCGTCGGCGCCATCCTGTTGTCATCATACTTACCGTCAGTGTCGTCCTGTTGTCATCATACTTACCGTCAGTGTCATCCTGTTGTCATCATACTTACCGTCAGTGCCATCCTGTTGTCATCATACTCACCGTCAGTGTCATCCTGTTGTTGTCATACTCAGCGGCGGCGCCACCGGGGGGTCAGGCGGGGCAGTTGCCCCCCTGTCGTCGGGCAGGGGGGGGGGGGGGGGGGGGGTAAACATATATTTTTGCCCTTCCTGTCATTTAAGGAGGCCCCTCCATGCTGCAAAGAGGCCCCATCGCAGAGGTCACAGGTGCCCCTGGAAGCCAGAAGGGGTCCTATGGAGGTCAGAGGGGGTCTTTGAAGGCCAGAGGAAGCCATCTGGAAGTCAGAGGTGGGGCCCTAGGGGTTTGAGGGGTCCTTTGGAGGTCAGAAGGGCCACCGAAGGCCAGATGGGGCCCTCTGGAAGCCACAGAGGCCCTCTGGAGGTCAAAGGCGAGGGGTCTCTTGCAGGGGCGTAGGCAAGGGGGGACAAGGGGGTCATCCCCCCCCCCCCGCACTGGAGGCCAGGCAGGCCCCTCTGGCGACCGAGCGAGGGCCCCTGGAAGGCCCCAGTGTTTTGGATGGTGTCAGGCGCCCGCGAAACGCCTTACGTCGCATAAAAGAACGCCCACCAACCTAAACAAATCGTAACACGAATAAATACCAGCACTTGCTTGTCTGTTAACCCGCGCACTGCAGGGGGTTTGCGCCGAACACGGACTGCAGGAAGGGGGGTGATTTCCGCCCCCCCCCCCCCCGTGGGCTCTCGAAAACTACGCTAAGTAGCGACAAGCGGAAAACGGCGTTTGATAGCTTGATACAAGTTCTATCGAAAGTATTTAAGTATTTTTTTTAGGTCAGGTCAAAATTGAGGTCACCAGAAGTCATCAAAGGTCAAATTTCCCAGTTTTTTTTCCTGGTTTAGGACTTCGCTCTAGAAATTCCCATATATCTCGGAAACTATGCTAGCTAGAAACAAACAGAAAAAGACGATCGCCAGCCATTGGAATTTGCAATCGATAATGTGTCCTCAAATTAGATCTAAGGTCAATATTTGAGGCTCCGGAGGTCAAAAAAGGGAAAAATGCTGTTTTTTGCAAAACCATTTTTGCTGATAACTTTTTACCTAATAAATGGAACGAAAAACTATTTACGCCATTGTGTTTGTCTCGTCAAGGTGCTTCGAATGATATACATGATGACCTTGTTAGGTCAACGTAAAAATTTGACCTCAGGTCGCGTGACCTTGACCTGAGGTGAAGACCGAAATAGGTCATGTTGCATATAGGGAGACGTGTCTCGACGAGACAAACATACTTCTGTCGGTTTTACTTCTCTATCTTCATTATGCCGCGAGATATTGACAAACAAGTGATGGTGAACTCGGATGACCTCCAATGACCCCATAGGGGTCACTGAACAAAACTTACATTTGGATCATCAAGAACAGCCTATAATAACATGATCCAGAAGTAATTGGACTAATATCATGCATATCCTTGAAATAGGAAGCATTTTAATATTTCCCCATTGACTTATGGAGAGGTGACGAAATTGACCTGACCTTAGGTCACCGATATCAAAATTCCGAGATAAACGAATTGTAAGTACTTATGCCCTCATGACACCCTGTAAGTTGCAAACTGATCGGTGAGAAACTCTGGCTTTGGCACAACAGCAAACGTTTTTGGAGGTGGGGTCACTTGACCTGGTTTGGTGACCTGACCTGAGATAACCCGAGGTAATTTTTTCTTTCTCAAAGTGTGCGCAATTGATGTCCTAACAGGTGTGCCAAAACTCGGTGGCGCTGCGCGCCGTCGTTTTTTCGCTATCTGAGAAAAACATGAGGGGGCGGAAATCAACCCCTTGCAGTGCTCGGGTTGAAGGCATGTATATGTAAATACGTACAAAAGGGCCCAGCCAGTGTGGAGAGGGCCTCTACCAGCTTTTAAAGGGCCCTGTCGATCTGCAGATGATCCTCTACCGGCATTTAGAGGGGCCTCTGCCGGCATTTAGAGGGCCCTGTCGACCTTTAGCCGGCATTTAGAGGGCCATGTCGATCTGTAGATAGACCTGCCAATCTGTAGAAGGCCTTTGCCGGCATTTAGAGGGCCCTATCGACCTTTGCCCGGCCTTTAGAGAGCCATGTCGATCTGTAGATCGCCCTGCCAATCTGCAGAGGGCCTCTACCAGCTTTTAAAGGGCCCTGTCGATCTGCAGATGGCCCCCTGCCGGCATTTAGAGGGCCCCTGTTGGTTGTAGAGGTGCCTCTGTCAGCCTTTAGAGGGCCCTGTCAATCTGTAGATAGACCTGCCAATCTGTAAAGGGCCTCTGCCGGCATTTAGAGGCCCTGTCGACCCTTAGCCGGCCTTTAGAGGGTCATGTCAATCTGTAGACAGACCTGTCAATCTGTAGAGGGCCTCTGCCGGCATTTAGAGGACCCTGTCGACCTTTAAGCCGGCTGGCAGTTGCTGGCACTAGGTCCAAAAAATCAATTTATTGACGCGTCAATTTTTTTTATGCAAAGTGGGCGGAGGTTTTCAGAGGCACTGTACTTAACCCTCGCCCTACGGGGGGGAGGGGGTCTGACATCCCCCCAGAGGTTTTTCTTGAATAACTTTTTACACATGCGGCGCATCCTGCTGAAATTTTTAGTAGCTGAGTTTACAACAATTATACGTATGCTGTAAAAATTAAATTGAAATTGGTTAAATAGTTTGGGAGATTAATCATGTTTTGATGACGTCATGTTGGAGGAAAAACGATAAATATTTGGGGGGAAAATCGTAGAAAACAGAGTTTTGAAGCAAATTGCAACGTAATTTACCAAAGATAGAAAATGGCATCGTCTTTAACATGGTAATCTCGAATTTCCAGAATTCTGGGTTTTTGACCCCTAAAATGAAAAAAAAACTGATTTGTTTCGAAAAATCACCACAATCAAAATTGTCAAGGATGTTAGAAAAACCAGAATATTTGTGAGATAACTGAGTATGGACAATACCCAAACCACATTTCAAAGCAATATCTCTATTTTTGACTGGGTGATGGCTCCCTAAGTTTAAGATACTCATGACGTCATTTTTTTAATTACTTTTTTGACTTTTTTAGACTAGATACGAACAAATAATTACCTTTTCTGTATTTCTGAGACAAAACTGGTCTAGGCACCTGCCTTTTTATTTACATTTATCAATTTATAATTTTGAGGTTTTCTGACGGAGCAAAATCGCTGTTCTGGACGTGGTCGATCCGAGGTCATTCACTTGACCTGGAAGGTCACCAGTTCACCTGAAACCTAAAAATCGCATACTATTAGATTCCTCTCATGACAGGCAACATGCTGGTTCTTACCGCATTGCTTGGTTTGTAAGTTAACAGGGCCCCCCCCCCCCCCTGTTAACTTACAAACCAAGCAATGCGGTCTGTGCCCCCCCCCCCCCGTAGGGCGAAGGTGAAAAAAGCTCCCGTAGGGCGAGGGTTAAAGGGATATTGCCACCTCGCTGGCCAATATGGCGTTTTTGGTGTGTATCGGTAGATTAAGCGTGTCCGATTTCACCTGCAAAATTTGGTTCCCGAAACTCCCCCCATTAGATACAAAAATACATTTGCACCACTCATGATTGGCACACATTCGTAAAATTGGAGTCGCCTCATCACTATTTAGAATCACTTCTTTGCGGACTATGATTTGCTTTTTAATATTGCAAACTCAACATCACCATACCGTCAGTGCACTTTAAAATTAAAATGCGTATACAGTTAATTATATGTTCAACAACCATAGCCTCTTTCATAATACAACATGAATAAAACAACAAGAATGGATATGGCTCGACTTTGGGGCCGTAGGAGATTTGTGACCAATACCTTATAACACAGATAGACTTTTGAAGGTCAAGTCTCGGAGAATTTGGACGCTTCGGCTTTGAGCGGGCGCCAATTTCACAGCCAAACTGGATGAGAGCGGCCATCATGAATCTAGTACTGAGCACAGCTGGGACCAACGTTTTGGAGTCAGAAATAAAATACAATGCCGATACCCTGCTTTAGGTGCTGCATGAGCAAGTTTGAGCTTGAGTATATACGATGCTTGATCCTCACCATTCATTTAAGTTTTTTTTTAGAAATCCTCCGGAGGTGGCAATATCCATTTTTAGGATAAAAAATGGACATAATTATTGACAACATTTCACTAAAAACACCTAGTCCCCATCGAAAATGGCCAGTCTCCCAAAAAAAATCACACCATCTGATGCACAACTGTTTACTCCATCCACCTCGGTCACAACTCAAATTGTTTACGTAAGTTTTGTTTTTGTTTTTCGGGAAAGATTGAGACGCCATCACGTGGCGACAAATTACATCAAATATGTTTCTGTCATTTGCTTAGGATAACCTTTTGAGTAAAAAAAAATGGATTCAGGTGAACCAAGGGATAACAAAAATTGATGCACTTATAAAGCAATATTGTATCAATTTCCAAGATAATTATTGAACATCTAGGTGGCTGAAATTGTATTGCCACAATGCACAACGCACATATTCATGTGCCATTCATCCCATCACTGTCATCCAGTGCTTCATAATTGCCGTTTGTAAATCGGTCATTTTCCCAAATACCATTTTTATTGGGCTGGATCAAAATATTGACGCGTCAAAAACATTATTATTTGGGCCTAGTGCCAGCAATTGCATTGAGACCTTCGTGAGAATTACACACGAATTTTGTACACCCCGCTGTCACGCGTCCCGAGAAGTTATTTCCACAAAAGCAACACGTCATTTTTGACAACCATTTGCGCCGAAATAGAGTGTAGATTGGATTCCAAATTGATACCATATAAAGTGTTCTTCCTACATGTAGAACAAACACGTTTATTCGAGCTTCAATTCCGACTGGCAGCTTGCTGGCCGCTATTTTCTCGTCCAATTGAGTTTTTAAGCCCAGATTTGATGGTAAGAGCCGTGATTTCCAAAATTTCCAGTTTTTCACTGTGGATAGCTGGATTTTGATTGCTGCAAAGTCATTTTTTACATTAAATTGTTAACGTTTTTTTTTTGGGGGGGGGGGGCAAAAGACATGTCCCCCCCCCTCACTTCGAGGCCGTTGGGGGGGGGGGGGCATGGCCTGGTTGCCCCCCCTGGATCTACCAGTGTGTTGTTTTGTAGTACGGGAAACGGCCTACCACGGGGACGTTCCTACATATATGGGCACAAATTACCAGGCATGATGTCCATCGGTGGAACCAACATGTCAAGTGCTTGTGGGAGCTTCCCGAATGCATTCAAACTTAAAGGGACTATCCCACCTTAACATTATATTTGAGTTGAGATAACCATTTTGATGGCTTGGCATTGAAATTAAGTATGGTAGCAGTCAAAACAACCACAATGATCTAATCAAAAAGATAGTAGAGTTTGATTTTGACATCTGTAAAAAATAAGGCCCATGTGTATTTGAATAGGGACTCTAAACCGACAGCGTCGTCTCTTTAGCCAACTGGTAATGATAGTCGACTTGTTTTAAGGTCAGCCTTGAAATATTTTCGTCTTTATTTCTCGATCCCCGGGTGGTTCGCAATCTAAGCCAATCTAGACACCGGGTAGTTCGCTTTTTCTGCGTAATAGATGTCGACAAAAAATTGTGCCATACACTTGGCAGCACAAAGGATTTCCCTGTTATTAAAAAATAATATGACGTCACCAACCCAACTTTCCGCTTAAAATTAAAAGTTGAATATCTTCCAAGATAAGCAATTTTTTTCGGGAAAAAAGTTCACGAACATGTTTAGCTGACCTCGCCTGACATGTAGACATACACTTAAGTGTGATTCCACAACTTTCACAAAAGTTTCTACAGTCCCTTTAATTTGGTTCATCCCACAATCACCGGAAGGCGAGAAACCATGCAACGGGGCGGCCGTCTGAGCGTTGCGGCCTACCACGGGGCGGGCGGTATACTAGCTGGTGTTTTCGTAATACGGGAAACGGCTGCGGCTGCGCGTGGTCGCGGATAACAATATAATGTGGGCGCAGTTACCTATCCATACTTACTTTATCCATGGCCATCCTGTTGTCATCATACTTACCGTCAGTGTTATCCTGTTATCATCATACATACCGTCAGTGCATCCTGTTATCATCATACTTACCGTCAGCGCCATCCTGTTGTCATCATACTTAATTTAGTGACTTGGGCTGACCGTGTGCGCACCCGTCAGTCTGCCTGGGCACGCCGCCGACTGACCGGTCAGTCTGCCTGAGCATGCCGCCGACTGACCGGTCAGTCTGCCTGAGCATGCCGCCGACTGACCGGTCAGTCTGCCTGAGCATGCCGCCGACTGACCGGTCAGTCTGCCTGGGCACGCCGCCGACTGACCGGTCAGTCTGCCTGAGCATACCCCTGCCCGCGTCTGAATACTGTGCCGGCGTGCACGCCGGCGGCGGTTTGAGACTGAGCGCGGCCGCGTGGTCGGCCGCGCCGAGAGTTGGCTCCGGGTCGCAATACAGGATGGACGTCAGGGTGTGTCGTCCATCTTAAATTATATTGGAATATGACAAAAAGTGGCGCTGATGATTAAGAAAAGAAATCTGAAGAGCTTTTCCCGCTAAGATCAATAATTGGTGAGCGCGAGTCGATTTACTAAGAGACCATTTTCCCAACCTGTCGATGGTGGCGCCACCTATATCGCCGATAGTACCGAAGCATATTATTACTGTTATAAGATTCTGCAGCTGCTGTAAGCGATCACAAAAACCTGTTTTAGGGTAGACTGGTGCTGACAGATTGGAACTAACCTGAAAATGCAAACCAAAGCTGTATTAACTATATTTCCCAATCAGATGTGCAAAGGCAAAACAAAACGTATCTCCACCTCATACGCACGGAATACCGGCCGCTGGTCTAGCTCAGCTCGACATTCGGCAGACTGAAGGCAGGCGGTGATGACAGCATGGGCGGGGTTGTTGCGATGGAGCAGGACAGCCGGGTCATCCCCACTTGAAATGGTCGATAGGCTTGCAGTCACCCCGATCGATGTAGGATATGAGAGGTTCTGTGGAAAAGTTTTTCGAGGTTAGCGTCTTCATAGGATAAACAGTCTATTATTTAAAGAAAGGAGCTAGAACCTTACCAATATATTGATTCGGGTGGACTAACAACGGAATGGGTGTCGAGACAGGACTGCGTCTTCACGCTGTTGGAAAATATATTTTTTGTTTCATAATTCATAGCGACTGAGAAAAAAGTTGAAGCAGTCGGTAACTGAATACATAGCAATTTCGTTTTGTAGATCAATGTATTGTAATGCACAGAGGGTAGGTTCCTATTCAGTTGGGGCTTCAGCCCCCCCCCCCCCCCCCCCCAACTTTGACGAAGAAGTGGGTCAATTCCGGGGAGAAATCTGCATTTTGTGGATTTTGATGGTACTTTAAGCGACTTTTCCAGCTCCCCCCCCCCCCCCAACTTGTCTGGAGAAGCTACCAGGGGCTGGTAATGTACAACTGAGTCAATAATCGGTACCATGCATTGCATATGAAGGGCGCAGGTCCTGCTTCGAGTTGATGACCGGGAGGATGCGTCGGTGCTTCAGCCTCGCCGTGATGAGGTCGTGCCTCGATTCCTCGCCCAGCACCGAAGAACAGGCTTCCGTCACCATCCTGACGGTCCTCTCCACAGCCTGGGTGTGTACCGGGTACGGCGGGACAGCAGCTGGGGCTTTCAGGATGCCCTGCAGGTCTTCGTCGCTGAGATCTCGCAGAAGCCGCGGCTGCGTCACCTTCGCTGAGCTCCAGTCGATTAGGTCGGCGTACCCTTCAGCTCCGAAGTTGACGTCAGGAAGCTTGCCGGCTTCTCCCGGTTTTCCTGGTTGTCGTCAGCTACCATGGCGAGCAGCAGCTGTTCGGAATGGGACCAGTACCCGTTCCTTTCCACCACCGGTCGGACGATGGAGCCGACACACCTCCAAATCCGCCACAGCAGCCATCGCCTCCGTCACCCTGCGAGTTATCACTTCCGCCACCCCACGAACCTCCGCCTCGGCCGTGGTCGCCTCCGCAGTCGCCTCTGTTCCAGTTTACTGGCGAAATGGTCGCCATTAGTGTGACCCTCGAGTGGCTGGTGGAACGTCTGGACCGGGACCCGGACGACCAGGTGGTCCTTTGCACGATCAGCCAGTCGGCGCTGGCGGCCCTGAGACCTAACACCTGGGCCGCCCGCTCAGAGCTCGCCGCTGAGAACCGTTATCTGGCGCGCCCTGCTGGCCGTGGCACAAGAGGCCGCCGGGTTTACCTCATTGGGTACCGTCTCACCGTAAGCTCACTAGCAATGAGAGGACCAATGCGCTGGCCGGGGAGGCGTCGGCGCCACCACAGGAGGATGCGGCCACGGACACCAGGACGGTTCACCGAGCAGCGGGCAGAGCCGCGCGGCCGAGCGTCACCGCAAGCTGGCCCTAGGCCTGGTATCATGCCTTGACGGGTTCGCACGTCCCGCCACCGGTGACCGGCCTGAACCAGGCCGCGGCGGCCGACGTCCACCAGCTTCGTGCGGGCCACTGTTCTGGGTCGGCCCACTACTTACATCGGATCGGCCGAAACCCTTCCCGGCAGTACCCGCAGTGCGACTCGCTCGGCTGCACGATGGACTGGTGCTTCATCTGCAGGGAGGAGACCGACACCTCGGAGGACATCCTGCTGAGGTGTCCAGCCCTAATGTGTGTGTCCGGCTACACCTGCTGGGCACCATCTCGCCCAGACCAGAAGACGTGCGGAGCGATAGCGTGCGACAGCGACCCTGGCGGCCGCTGCCAGCTACCTCCACCAGCCATTCCAGGTTGTATTGACAACAAAATCCCGAAATAGCACCCTACATCTCATCTTTCAATGAAGCTATGTTTTAGGGGTAATCTGGGCCATAGATTTACGCTGTGACATTTTCAGCCTCGCCCATCCAGCGGTTTTCAAGTTTTAGCCTAAAAATAGTGTAGATGGCGCTAGTGTGCGACCACAGAATGTAGATGGCGCAGTGATCGGATATGCCATTTTTGGACCTCCGAGAAAACTCGCTGGCGCTCACCAAATACGGGCATTTAAACACTGATTTCTCTATAAATCAACACTTTAGCATCATGCGCCAAGAACAATTACATTCCAATATATATCTAAGATCACCCCAGGCTATGGCACACCCTAAATTGGACGTGTCGCTCAGCCTACACTTACCGTCAGTGCCATCCTGTTGTCATCATACTTACCGTCAGTGCCATCCTGTTGTCTTCATACTTACCGTCGGCGCCATCCTGTTGTCATCATACGTACCGTCGGCGCCATCCTGTTGTCTTCATACTTACCGTCAGCGCCATCCTGTTGTCATCATACTTACCGTCAGTGCCATCCTGTTGTCATCATACTTACCGTCAGTGTCATCCTGTTATCATACTTACCAGCAGTGCCATCCTGTTATCATACTTACCGTCAGCGCCATCTTGTTGTCATCATACTTACCGTCAGTGCCATCCTGTTATCATAATTACCGTCAGCGCCATCCTGTTGTCATCATACTTACCGTCAGTGTCATCCTGTTCACGTAATACTTACCGTCAGTGCCATCCTGTTGTCATCATACTTACCGTCAGCGCCATCCTGTTGTCATACTAACCGTCAGTGCCATCCTGTTGTCTTCATACTTACCATCAGTGTCATCCTGTTCACGTAATACTTACCGTCAGTGCCATCCTGTTGTCATCATACTTTCCGTCAGCGCCATCCTGTTGTCGTCATACTTACCGTCAGTGCCATCCTGTTGTCATCATACTTACCGTCAGTGTCATCCTGTTCACGTAATACTTACCGTCAGTGCCATCCTGGTGTCGTCGTACTCGACAGCAGTGACCCTCAGCGTCGCGATGTCATCTCCGAACATGGTGATGTCGTCTCCGAACATGGTGGCCTGCTGGCTGCGGCGGCCCAGCAGCAGCTCGTAGCCGGTGTGAATGGCGTGGGGCGGCTGCAGCAGCTGGTAGCCGACCTGGTCGTTCAGCCGGCAGCGGCCCTCCTCCCACAGACAGGCCGAGTACTGCTGACAGGTGGCCGCGTCGGCCGAGTCGGCTCCGCCCGGCAGCGGACACTCGAGAGATGCAGAGCCGGCGGCCACAGCGGCCTCGGCCAGCGCCAGCAGCGCCAACAGACGCATCATGGCGGGTATGACGGCTGGGCGCGCTGGAGCACGAGCAGTGGGGAGCCCGGTCAGCGGTGGGACGCAGCGGAGCCGGCCGACCCCGGTGGAGGCTGGAGGCGCACTGGCGGCTGTGGCGGTAACAAGCTAACGGCAGTGGCGGTAACAAGCTAATGGCAGTGGCGGTAACAAGCTAACGGCAGTGGCGGTAACAGTGACGGCAGTGGCGGTAACAAGCTAACGGCAGTGGCGGTAACAAGCTAACGGCAGTGGCGGTAACAAGATAACGGCAGTGGCGGTAACAGTAACGGCAGTGGCGGTAACAGTGACGGCAGTGGCGGTAACAAGCTAACGGCAGTGGCGGTAACAAGCTAACGGCAGTGGCGGTAACAGTAACGGCAGTGGCGGTAACAAGCTAACGGCAGTGGCGGTAACAGTGACGGCAGTGGCGGTAACAAGCTAACGGCAGTGGCGGTAACAAGCTAACAGCAGTGGCGGTAACAGTGACGGCAGTGGCGGTAACAAGCTAACGGCAGTGGCGGTAACAAGCTAACGGCAGTGGCGGTAACAGTGACGGCAGTGGCGGTAACAAGCTAACGGCAGTGGCGGTAGCAGTGACGGCAGTGGCGGTAACAAGCTAACGGCAGTGGCGGTAACAAGCTAACGGCAGTGGCGGCAACAAGCTAACGGCAGTGGCGGTAACAAGCTAACGGCAGTGGCGGTAACAAGCTAACGGCAGTGGCGGCAACAAGATAACGGCAGTGGCGGTAACAGTAACGGCAGTGGCGGTAACAGTGACGGCAGTGGCGGTAACAAGCCAACGGCAGTGGCGGTAACACGATAACGGCAGTGGCGGTAACAAGCTAACGGCAGTGGCGGTAACAGTGACGGTAGTGGCGGTAACAAGCTAACGGCAGTGGCGGTAACAGTGACGGCAGTGGCGGTAACAAGCTAACGGCAGTGGCGGTAACAAGCTAACGGCAGTGGCGGTAACAAGTTAATGGCAGTGGCGGTAACAAGCTAACGGCAGTGGCGGTAACAGTGACGGCAGTGGCGGTAACAAGCTAACGGCAGTGGCGGTAACAAGCTAACGGCAGTGGCGGTAACAAGATAACGGCAGTGGCGGTAACAGTAACGGCAGTGGCGGTAACAGTGACGGCAGTGGCGGTAACAAGCTAACGGCAGTGGCGGTAACAAGCTAACGGCAGTGGCGGTAACAGTAACGGCAGTGGCGGTAACAAGCTAACGGCAGTGGCGGTAACAAGCTAACGGCAGTGGCGGTAACAAGCTAACAGCAGTGGCGGTAACAGTGACGGCAGTGGCGGTAACAAGCTAACGGCAGTGGCGGTAACAAGCTAACGGCAGTGGCGGTAACAAGCTAACGGCAGTGGCGGTAACAAGCTAACGGCAGTGGCGGTAACAGTGACGGCAGTGGCGGTAACAAGCTAAAGGCAGTGGCGGTAACAAGCTAACGGCAGTGGCGGTAACAGTGACGGCAGTGGCGGTAACAAGCTAACGGCAGTGGCGGTAACAAGCTAACGGCAGTGGCGGTAACAAGATAACGGCAGTGGCGGTAACAGTAACGGCAGTGGCGGTAACAGTGACGGCAGTGGCGATAACACGCTAACGGCAGTGGCGGTAACAAGCTAACGGCAGTGGCGGTAACAGTAACGGCAGTGGCGGTAACAAGCTAACGGCAGTGGCGGTAACAGTGACGGCAGTTGCGGTAACAAGCTAACGGCAGTGGCGGTAACAAGCTAACAGCAGTGGCGGTAACAGTGACGGCAGTGGCGGTAACAAGCTAACGGCAGTGGCGGTAACAAGCTAACGGCAGTGGCGGTAACAAGCTAACGGCAGTGGCGGTAACAGTGACGGCAGTGGCGGTAACAAGCTAACGGCAGTGGCGGTAGCAGTGACGGCAGTGGCGGTAACAAGCTAACGGCAGTGGCGGCAACAAGCTAACGGCAGTGGCGGTAACAAGCTAACGGCAGTGGCGGTAAGAAGCTAACGGCAGTGGCGGTAACAAGCTAACGGCAGTGGCGGTAACAAGCTAACGGCAGTGGCGGTAACAAGCTAACGGCAGTGGCGGCAACAAGATAACGGCAGTGGCGGTAACAGTAACGGCAGTGGCGGTAACAGTGACGGCAGTGGCGGTAACAAGCTAACGGCAGTGGCGGTAACACGATAACGGCAGTGGCGGTAACAAGCTAACGGCAGTGGCGGTAACAGTGACGGCAGTGGCGGTAACAAGCTAACGGCAGTGGCGGTAACAAGCTAACGGCAGTGGCGGTAACAAGCTAATGGCAGTGGCGGTAACAAGCTAACGGCAGTGGCGGTAACAGTGACGGCAGTGGCGGTAACAAGCTAACGGCAGTGGCGGTAACAAGATAACGGCAGTGGCGGTAACAGTAACGGCAGTGGCGGTAACAGTGACGGCAGTGGCGGTAACAAGCTAACGGCAGTAGCGGTAACAAGCTAACGGCAGTGGCGGTAACAAGCTAACGGCAGTGGCGGTAACAGTAACGGCAGTGGCGGTAACAAGCTAACGGCAGTGGCGGTAACAAGCTAACGGCAGTGGCGGTAACAAGCTAACAGCAGTGGCGGTAACAGTGACGGCAGTGGCGGTAACAAGTTAACGGCAGTGGCGGTAACAAGCTAACGGCAGTGGCGGTAACAGTGACGGCAGTGGCGGTAACAAGCTAACGGCAGTGGCGGTAGCAGTGACGGCAGTGGCGGCAACAAGCTAACGGCAGTGGCGGTAACAAGCTAACGGCAGTGGCGGTAACAAGCTAACGGCAGTGGCGGTAACAGTAACGGCAGTGGCGGTAACAAGCTAACGGCAGTGGCGGTAACAAGCTAACGGCAGTGGCGGTAACAAGCTAACAGCAGTGGCGGTAACAGTGACGGCAGTGGCGGTAACAAGCTAACGGCAGTGGCGGTAACAAGCTAACGGCAGTGGCGGTAACAGTGACGGCAGTGGCGGTAACATGCTAACGGCAGTGGCGGTAGCAGTGACGGCAGTGGCGGTAACAAGCTAACGGCAGTGGCGGTAACAAGCTAACGGCAGTGGCGGCAACAAGCTAACGGCAGTGGCGGTAACAAGCTAACGGCAGTGGCGGTAACAAGCTAACGGCAGTGGCGGTAACAAGCTAACGGCAGTGGCGGTAACAAGCTAACGGCAGTGGCGGCAACAAGATAACGGCAGTGGCGGTAACAGTAACGGCAGTGGCGGTAACAGTGACGGCAGTGGCGGTAACAAGCTAACGGCAGTGGCGGTAACACGATAACGGCAGTGGCGGTAACAAGCTAACGGCAGTGGCGGTAACAGTGACGGCAGTGGCGGTAACAAGCTAACGGCAGTGGCGGTAACAGTGACGGCAGTGGCGGTAACAAGCTAACGGCAGTGGCGGTAACAAGATAACGGCAGTGGCGGTAACAAGCTAACGGCAGTGGCGGCAACAAGATAACGGCAGTGGCGGTAACAGTAACGGCAGTGGCGGTAACAGTGACGGCAGTGGCGGTAACAAGCTAACGGCAGTGGCGTTAACACGATAACGGCAGTGGCGGTAACAAGCTAACGGCAGTGGCGGTAACAGTGACGGCAGTGGCGGTAACAAGCTAACGGCAGTGGCGGTAACAGTGACGGCAGTGGCGGTAACAAGCTAACGGCAGTGGCGGTAACAAGATAACGGCAGTGGCGGTAACAAGCTAACGGCAGTGGCGGCAACAAGATAACGGCAGTGGCGGTAACAGTAACGGCAGTGGCGGTAACAGTGACGGCAGTGGCGGTAACAAGCTAACGGCAGTGGCGGTAACACGATAACGGCAGTGGCGGTAACAAGCTAACGGCAGTGGCGGTAACAGTGACGGCAGTGGCGGTAACAAGCTAACGGCAGTGGCGGTAACACGATAACGGCAGTGGCGGTAACAAGCTAACGGCAGTGGCGGTAACAAGATAACGGCAGTGGCGGTAACAGTAACGGCAGTGGCGGTAACAGTGACGGCAGTGGCGGTAACAAGCTAACGGCAGTGGCGGTAACAGTGACGGCAGTGGCGGTAACAAGCTAACGGCAGTGGCGGTAACAAGCTAACGGCAGTGGCGGTAACAGTAACGGCAGTGGCCGTAACAAGTTAACGGCAGTGGCGGTAACAGTGACGGCAGTGGCGGTAACAAGCTAACGGCAGTGGCGGTAACAGTGACGGCAGTGGCGGTAACAAGCTAACGGCAGTGGCGGTAACAGTGACGGCAGTGGCGGTAACAAGCTAACGGCAGTGGCGGTAACAAGCTAACGGCAGTGGCGGTAGCAAGCTAACGGCAGTGGCGGTAACAAGCTAACAGCAGTGGCGGTAACAAGCTAACGGCAGTGGCGGTAACAAGCTAACGGCAGTGGCGGTAACAGTGACGGCAGTGGCGGTAGCAGTGACGGCAGTGGCGGTAACAAGCTAACGGCAGTGGCGGTAACAAGCTAACAGCAGTGGCGGTAACAAGCTAACGGCAGTGGCGGTAACAAGCTAACGGCAGTGGCGGTAACAGTGACGGCAGTGGCGGTAACAAGCTAACGGCAGTGGCGGTAACAAGCTAACGGCAGTGGCGGTAACAGTGACGGCAGTGGCGGTAACAAGCTAACGGCAGTGGCGGTAACAGTGACGGCAGTGGCGGTAACAGTGACGGCAGTGACGGCAGTGGCGGTAACAGTGACGGCAGTGGCGGTAACAGTAACGGCAGTGGCGGTAACAAGCTAACGGCAGTGGCGGTAACAAGATAACGGCAGTGGCGGTAACAAGCTAACGGCAGTGGCGGTAACAGTGACGGCAGTGGCGGTAACAAGCTAACGGCAGTGGCGGTAACAGTGACGGCAGTGGCGGTAACAAGCTAACGGCAGTGGCGGTAACAGTGACGGCAGTTGCGGTAACAGTGACGGCAGTGGCGGTAACAGTAACGGCAGTGGCGGTAACAAGCTAACGGCAGTGGCGGTAACAGTGACGGCAGTGGCGGTAACAAGCTAACGGCAGTGGCGGTAACAGTGACGGCAGTGGCGATAACAAGCTAACGGCAGTGGCGGTAACAAGCTAACGGCAGTTGCGGTAACAAGCTAACGGCAGTGGCGGTAAGAAGCTAACGACAGTGGCGGTAACAAGCTAACGGCAGTGGCGGTAACAAGCTAACGGCAGTGGCGGTAACAAGCTAACGGCAGTGGCGGTAACAAGATAACGGCAGTGGCGGTAACAGTGACGACAGTGGCGGTAACAGTGACGGCAGTGGCGGTAACAGTGACGGCAGTGGCGGTAACAAGCTAACGGCAGTGGCGGTAACAGTAACGGCAGTGGCGGTAAGAAGCTAACGGCAGTGGCGGTAACAGTAACGGCAGTGGCGGTAAGAAGCTAACGGCAATGGCGGTAACAGTAACGGCAGTGGCGGTAACAGTAACGGCAGTGGCGGTAACAAGCTAACGGCAGTGGCGGTAACAAGCTAACGGCAGTGGCGGTAACAAGCCAACGGTAGTGGCGGTAACAAGCTAACGGCAGTGGTGGTAACAAGCTAACGGCAGTGGCGGTAACAGTGACGGCAGTGGCGGTAACAAGCTAACGGCAGTGGCGGTAACAGTGACGGCAGTGGCGGTAACAAGCTAACGGCAGTGGCGGTAACAAGCTAACGGCAGTGGCGGTAACAAGCTAACGGCAGTGGCGGTAACAGTGACGGCAGTGGCGGTAACAAGCTAACGGCAGTTGCGGTAACAGTGACGGCAGTGGCGGTAACAAGCTAACGGCAGTGGCGGTAACAGTGACGGCAGTGGCGGTAACAAGCTAACGGCAGTGGCGGTAACAAGATAACGGCAGTGGCGGTAACAGTGACGGCAGTGGCGGTAACAGTAACGGCAGTGGCGGTAACAAGCTAACGGCAGTGGCGGTAACAAGCTAACGGCAGTGGCGGTAACAAGATAACGGCAGTGGCGGTAACAGTGACGGCAGTGGCGGTAACAAGCCAACGGCAGTGGCGGTAACAGTAACGGCAGAGGCGGTAACAAGCTAACGGCAGTGGCGGTAACAAGATAACGGCAGTGGCGGTAACAGTGACGGCAGTGGCGGTAACAAGCTAACGGCAGTGGCGGTAACAAGATAACGGCAGTGGCGGTAACAAGATAACGGCAGTGGCGGTAACAGTGACGGCAGTGGCGGTAACAAGCTAACGGCAGTGGCGGTAGCAAGCTAACGGCAGTGGCGGCAACAAGCTAACGGCAGTGGCGGTAAGAGTGACGGCAGTGGCGGTAACAAGCTAACGGCAGTGGCGGTAACAAGCTAACGGCAGTGGCGGCAACAAGCTAACGGCAGTGGCGGTAACAAGCTAACGGCAGTGGCGGTAACAAGCTAACGGCAGTGGCGGTAACAGTAACGGCAGTGGCGGTAACAAGCTAACGGCAGTGGCGGTAACAGTGACGGCAGTGGCGGTAACAAGATAACGGCAGTGGCGGTAACAGGCTAACGGCAGTGGCGGTAACAGTAACGGCAGTGGCGGTAACAAGCTAACGGCAGTGGCGGTAACAAGCTAACGGCAGTGGCGGTAACAAGCTAACGGCAGTGGCGGTAACAGTAACGGCAGTGGCGGTAACAAGCTAACGGCAGTGGCGGTAACAAGCTAACGGCAGTGGCGGTAACAAGCTAACGGCAGTGGCGGTAACAAGCTAACGGCAGTGGCGGTAACAAGCTAACGGCAGTGGCGGTAACAAGCTAACGGCAGTGGCGGTAACAAGCTAACGGCAGTGGCGGTAACAAGCTAACGGCAGTGGCGGTAACAAGCTAACGGCAGTGGCGGTAACAGTGACGGCAGTGGCGGTAACAAGCTAACGGCAGTGGCGGTAACAAGCTAACGGCAGTGGCGGTAACAAGCTAACGGCAGTGGCGGTAACAAGCTAACGGCAGTGGCGGTAACAGTGACGGCAGTGGCGGTAACAGTGACGGCAGTGGCGTTAACAAGCTAACGGCAGTGGCGGTAACAGTGACGGCAGTGGCGGTAACAGTGACGGCAGTGGCGGTAACAGTGACGGCAGTGGCGGTAACAAGATAACGGCTGTGGCGGTAACAGTGACGGCAGTGGCGGTAACAAGCTAACGGCAGTGGCGGTAACAGTGACGGCAGTGGCGGTAACAAGCTAACGGCAGTGGCGTAACAAGCTAACGGCAGTGGCGGTAACAAGCTAACGGCAGTGGCGGTAACAAGCTAACGGCAGTGGCGGTAACAAGCGAACGGCAGTGGCGGTAACAAGCTAACGGCTGTGGCGGTAACAGTGACGGCAGTGGCGGTAACAAGCTAACGGCAGTGGCGGTAACAAATAACGGCAGTGGCGGTAACAAGATAACGGCAGTGGCGGTAGCAGTGACGGCAGTGGCGGTAATAAGCTAACGGCAGTGGCGGTAACAAGCTAACGGCAGTGGCGGTAACAGTGACGGCAGTGACGGTAACAAGCTAACGGCTGTGGCGGTAACAAGCTAACGGCAGTGGCGGTAACAAGCTAACGGCAGTGGCGGTAACACGATAACGGCAGTGGCGGTAACAAGCTAACGGCAGTGGCGGTAACAAGATAACGGCAGTGGCGGTAACAGTAACGGCAGTGGCGGTAACAGTGACGGCAGTGGCGGTAACAAGCTAACGGCAGTGGCGGTAACAGTGACGGCAGTGGCGGTAACAAGCTAACGGCAGTGGCGGTAACAGTAACGGCAGTGGCGGTAACAAGCTAACGGCAGTGGCGGTAACAGTGACGGCAGTGGCGGTAACAAGCTAACGGCAGTGGCGGTAACAAGCTAACGGCAGTGGCGGTAACAGTGACGGCAGTGGCGGTAACAAGCTAACGGCAGTGGCGGTAACAAGCTAACGGCAGTGGCGGTAACAAGCTAACGGCAGTGGCGGTAACAGTGACGGCAGTGGCGGTAACAAGCTAACGGCAGTGGCGGTAACAGTGACGGCAGTGGCGGTAACAGTGACGGCAGTGGCGGTAACAGTGACGGCAGTGGCGGTAACAGTAACGGCAGTGGCGGTAACAAGCTAACGGCAGTGGCGGTAACAGTGACGGCAGTGGCGGTAACAGTGACGGCAGTGGCGGTAACAAGCTAACGGCAGTGGCGGTAACAAGCTAACGGCAGTGGCGGTAACAGTGACGGCAGTGGCGGTAACAGTGACGGCAGTGGCGGTAACAGTGACGGCAGTGGCGGTAACAGTGACGGCAGTGGTGTACGCGTTTTCTGGTGCTTATGTAACGGTGGTTACATTTTTTTCCACACAGCAAAATGTTCCGCCGCTCAGCTTATCAATCGGGCAGGCGGGGGCGCGGGAATAATACAAGTACCGTCAGCCATGTTTCAAGAAGCAAGTCATTAGCCGACCAGTCCCGCCGTCCACCAGCCATGTAAACACCATTAACACTCCCCTCCCTGCTCGAAACCGGACACCCCTCCCCTTCCCCAAATTGCTGCGACTGCGGTTGCTTGCGGTTCCGGCGGTTGGCACGGAGCAACCGCAGAATGAAATGTCACGCGAAGTGGCGCATCGCGGCATTCAGTGTTCAAGAGACGCCTGCTTGTGATGACGCATGAGGAAAGGGCTAGAGCCTGCTGGAAACCGCCGAACCGCAGGTGGTCGTGAACAGGCCTCCGGTGCCGGCGGAATCTGCACCGCTCCGTCCTGGCCCGACCCACAGGCCGATCGGGCAATCATTATGCGCATGTGTGCATGGCGAGGCTGTGTGGCCGACCGTGGGCGGAAATATACGCAGACCTAGAATGCTAGTCAAGTTGGCGACGATGTCTGTGATGACCAGTTTTAAGAAAACCATAGGTCTGTGAAGCATCGCTAAGTGTGCAATTGATAGAACACTGTACGGACTATACTTTAAGACGAATATTTTTTCTCTCAAGTTGACCGATACCGTTGTCACAGATGTCTCGGAAATGAATATTCCAGTTCGGAAATGGCTATCCGTCGTATCGATTGCGACGATTGAGAAATTTGCATTGCGCCAAAAATTAAAGTGTCGAGATTTTGACCTGATCTCAAGGTCAAGGTCAAATTTAAACACTTAGCCAGTCAGATGCCTTAATCAGCTGCACACATGGCGATGCTTCATACACCTATGGTTTTAAATCCTGTCGTCGCAGGCATCGCTAATTTCGTCGCTGATATCGTCGCTAACTTAACCCGTGCCCCGCTGGGGGGGGGGGGGGGGGGTGCAAAATCTGCTCCTCTCCCGGACTTTCGCAATAACTTGAAAATAGATATCAAAATCAAATAAATATATATAGATATATATATATATATATATATATATATATATATATATATATATATATATATATATATATATATATATATATATATATATATATATATATATGTATATATATATATATATATATATATATATATATATATATATATATATATATATATATATATATATATATATATATATATATATATATATATAAATATATATATATATATATATATATATATATATATATATATATATATATATATATATATATATATATATATATATATATATATATATATATATATATATATATATATATATATATATATATATATATATATATATATATATATATATATATATATATATATATATATATATATATATATATATATATATATATATATATATATATATTAATATATATATATATATATATATATATATATATATATATATATATATATATATATATATATATATATATATATATATATATATATATATATATATATATATATATATATATATATTTATATATATATATATATATATATATATATATATATATATATATATATATATATATATATATATATATATATATATATATATATATATATATATATATATTCTTGCACAATTATCCAAAAATATAGGTAGAAAAGAAAAAATGTAAACATGGCTGGGCTGAGGCCAACAATGGACGTGTTGTCATAAGCCAAAGTGCTTGATATTTATTATTAAATTGGTAGATTTAAACCAGGAGATTCGAAAAATCGCAATATCTTTTGATTCTGTAAGATAAAAATACGAACAAAATGCATTCAAAGTGTCCTGAAAGTCACGTGACCAAATAACGTTCTCTGATTGGTCGTGAGGTCAGGAGTCGTATTCGCAACGGGCCGGCCGTACGCGACGATTGGAGCCCATCAGGGGCGCAGCCAGGGGGGAGGGGTACATTGGGGAACGTGCCCCCCCCCCCCCATTGGGCCGAGAGGGGCCAAACCAAAAATCAACAATCAATGAAAAACTGGCAATGAAATCGGAAGTTCACTTGGGCACGCAACGGCGTCCTATTTAGTGTCGGTGATTTGTTTCAGGGACCAATCAGACGTTATCAAAAGCAAGAAAAGCGCCAGATATGTCGCGCTTCCAAATAGTTAATGGAAAACACCGATCATGAATTCCGAAAGAAGTATATGTACAGGGACCCGCAGTTGCTATGGTACACACCAAGGTCCGGCTTATCTTCTCTAGCGTATGTTTGACGGCGAATTAAAGGAAATAGTTCACCTTCAACATGAGATTTGAACTGAGATAGCAGTTTTGTAGCCCGTGTTGGGAAACCCCTATCTGCAAGTTTTCTTGACTGAAAAGACTCCAGCCGAATATATTGGATTTTTTGGCGAAGGAATGCGGTGCTGACGAAAGAGTGCGGTGCTGACGATGCCTGGGGAGAGGCTATACAATCAGCCAATCAGCGCTAGCAAGCGAACCACCGTCCGCCGGTAGGCACTTCTCTAATGCGAGTCTATCCTTACGACGATTGGAGCTGCTTTCGAATATGATTGGCTGAGCCATTTTTTTTTCATTCGCGTGACGTCAGGACTCTGACTCAGAGAGTATGCAAGGGCGTAGGCAAGGGGGGACCAAGGGGCCATGACCCCCCCCCCCCCCTCCCCCTGGAGGACAGGGGGCCCCTCTGACGACCGAGCGAGGGCCCTCTGGGGCCGAAGGCCCCAGTGTTTTTGATGGTGTCAGGCGCCCGCGAAATGCCTCACGTCGCATAAAAGAACGCCCACGAACCGATACAAAAATCGTAACACGAATAAATATCAACACTTTCTTGTCTGTTAAAGGCATGTATATGTAAATACGTAAAAGGGGTCCCAGTCAGTGTGGATAGGGCCCTTTACCAGCTTATAAAGGGCCCTACCGATCTGCAGAGGGCCCCTGTCGGCATTTAGAGGGCCCCTTCCGGTTGTAGAGGACCCTCTGCCGGCCTGTATAGGGCCCTGCCGATCTGGAGAGGGCCCTCTGCCGGTCTTTAGATGGCCCTGCCGATCGTAGATCGCCGTGCCAATCTGTAGAGGGCCTCTGTCGGCATTTAGAGGGCCCTGCCGACCTGTAGAGGGTCCTCTTCCAGGCTTTAGAGGCCCTGTCGATCTGCAGTGTCCCAGCCAATCTGTAGAGGGCCCTCTGATGGCTTTTAGAGGGCTCTGCCGACCTGTAGAGGGCCCTCTTCCCCGCCTTTAGAGGGCCCTTCCAGCATGTAGAGGGCCTGCCGATCTGCAGAGGGCCCACTGTCGGCATTTATATGGCCCTTCCTGTTGTAGAGGGCCCTCCGCCGGCTTTTATAGGGCCCTGCTAATCTGTAGAGGGTCCCTGCCGATCTGGAGAGGGCCCTCTGCCGGTCTTGAGAGGGCCCTCTGCCGGCTTGTATAGGGCCCTGCTAATCTGTAGAGGGTCCCTGCCGATCTGTAGATCGCGCTGCCAATCTGTAGAGGGCCTCTTCCGGTATTTAGAGGGCCCTGCCGACCTGTAGAGGGCCCTCTTCCAGCATTTAGGGGCCCTGTCGATCTGCAGAGTGCCCCAGCTAATCTATAGAGGGCCCTCTGCCGCCCTTTATAGAGCCCTGCCGATCTGTAGAGGGCCCTCTGCCCGCATTTAGAGGGCCCTTCCAGCATGCAGAGGGCCTGCCGATCTGCAGAGGGCCCCTGCTGGCATTTATATGGCCCCTTCCGGTTGTAGAGGGCCCTCTGCCGGCCTTTATAGGGCCATGCAAATCTGTAGAGGGTCCCTTCCGATCTGGAGAGGGCCCTGCTGATCCGTAGATCGCCCTGCCAATCTGTAGAGGGACTCTGTCGGCATTTAGAGGGCCTGTCGATCTGCAGAGTGTCCCAGCCAATCTGTAGAGGGCCCTCTGCTGGCGTTTAGAGGACCCTGCCGATCTGTAGAGGGCCATCTGCCCGCCTTTAAAGGGCCCTTCCAGCATGTAGAGGGTCTGCCGATCTGCTGAGGGCCCCCTGTCGGCATTTAGATGGCCCCTTCCGGTTGTAGAGGAGCCTCTGCCGGCCTTTATATGGCCCTGCCGATCTGCAGAGGGTCCTCTGCCGGTCCTTAGAGGGCCCTTCCGATCTGTATATCGCCCTGCCAATCTGTATAGGGCCTCTGTCGGCAATTAGAGGGACCTGCCGACCTGTAGGGGGCCCTCTTCCAGCCTTTAGCGGCCCTGTCAATCTGCAGAGTGCCCAGCCAAACTATAAAGGGCCCCTGCCGGCTTTTAGAGGGCCCTGCCGATCTGTAGAGGGCCCTCTGCCCGCCTTTAGAGGGTCATTCCAGCATGTAGATGGCCTGCCGATCTGCAGATGTCCCCCTGTCGGCATTTAGATGGCCCCTTCCGGTTGTAGAGGGCCCTCTGCCGGCCTTTATAGGATACTGCCAATCTGTAGAGGGTCCCTGCTGATCTGGAGAGGGAGGGACCTCTGACGGTCTTTAGAGGGCCCTGCCGATCTGTAAATCGCCCTGCCAATCTGTAGAGGGCCTCTTCCGGCATTTAGAGGGCCCTGCTGACCAGAAGAGGGCCCTCTTCCAACCTTTAGGGGTCCTGTCGTTCTGCAGTGCCCCAGCCAATCTATAGAGGGCCCTCTGCCGACCTTTAGAGGGCCCTGCCGGCCTTTAGCGGGCCCTGTCGATCTGTAGATCGCCTTGCCTGCCTGCCGGCTTTTAGAGTGCCTCTACCGGCATTTAGAGGGTCCTACCGACCTGTAGACGGCCCTCTTCCAGTCTTTAGGGGCCCTGTCGATCTGCAGAGTGACCCAGCCAATCTGTAGTGAGCGTAGATGGCCATCTGCCGGCCTTTAGAGGGCCTGCCGATCTGCAGATGGCCATCTGCCGGCCTTTAGAGGCCCCTGCCGATCTGCAGAGGACTCTATGCTGGCCTTTAGAGGGTCCTGTGGTGGTAGAGGTGGTCTGCCGGTCGAGCGCCGGTGATGCTCTCGAAGGAAGACCAGTGAAAGTTCTCATTGTTTTTCAGGGGCATTGCTAGTAACGTCTGAGAAGAGTACAAGGCTTTGGTAATGTAGGCTTTGACTTTGACTCGAACTCGGGCTGCCACTACCAGGAAAGGTCAGAAGCCCAGCGCTCTCCCACTGAGCTACAGGGGGGACAAATCGCTCGTTTCCGCACTATCGAAGGCTTTTTAATGTTAGTGTCATAATTCCTACCCCAGAATCCAGATCACTGCAGAATAATTTAGATGGGGCGGAATTAATGCATTGTACTGCAATAGAAGTTGCTGTGAGGATAAATAAAGCTTGGCTATTCCGATAACTCCCATATATTACGGCTTATCACACATATTACACTATATATATATATATATATATATATATATATATATATATATATATATATATATATATATATATATATATATATATATATATATATATATATATATATATATATATATATATATATATATATATATATATATATATATATATATATATATATATATATATATATATATATATATATATATATATATATATATATATATATATATATATATATATATATATATATATATATATATATATATATATATATATATATATATATATATATATATATGTATATATATATATAGTATATATATATATATATATATATATATATATATATATATATATATATATATATATATATATATATATATATATATATATATATATATATATATATATATATATATATATATATATATATATATATATATATCTAGATCTAGATCTAGATCTAGATTAGATCAGATTAGATTAGATATATATATATATATATATATATATATATATATATATATATATATATATATATTATATATATATATATATATATATATATATATATATATATATATATATATATATATATATATAGACTTCCATTTACGATTTTCATCTACAAGAACTCCTAACTATTTAATGCGTGGGTTTATCGTGATTGGTGTATCATTTAATACTATGTCAAGATCTTGAATAGATTTGGTAATTTGTCTTTGATGCATTTAGTGATAATACATTTACATGGAACAACTCGTTATTTTTTGAATTAATTCATTCATCTGTATTTGCAGCTCTTCAACATTCCTAGCTTGAATATAAATTGCCGTATATCATCAGCAAATAAGTAAAGGTGCCTATTTCTTTTGTATTGCTGATGTCATTAATATAGAGAATACATAAAAGAGGACCTAAAATTGAACCCTGTGGGACGCCAATTTTCATCAATTGTTTCTTAGATGCAACCTCATCTATTATTGCCATTGTATGCCTCTTATTAATATATGACTATCGTGTTATAGAAACTCCTCGTATCACAATGCGGTGTATTTTTTCAAGAGAATTGCTAAGCAAACTGTATCCAAAGCTTTCTGTAAATCAAGGTGGAGCATGTTATTTCGTTATTTTGTAGATGTTTTGCAAACTTCATCGTACATTTGAACAATCGGCATGTACGTACTGTGTTGTTTCCTGAATCCGAATTGAAGATGATTAAGGATAATATTTGCATTAACCCGCGCCTCGCTGGAGGTGGTAGAATCTGCCCCCTCCCCCTCCCGGTTTTTCTTAATAACTTGAAAACAATGATAGATATCGACGTCAATCCTTGAGTACCTTATGCTGCATCAATTATACGTCTTATCACAACATTTCAATGAAAATGGTGCATTACTTTGGGAGATAATGACGTTTTAATCACGTCATGTCATGTAATTTTTGGTGGACAAACAATACATGCTTGAAAATTTATAGAAATTCGAGTTTTGACGAAAATTGCAAGTAAGAAGTTGAAAAAGGAAATTACAAAATATTAAAGATGATTATCTCGGATTTTCGAAATTTTGTGTTTTTCACTCCAAAAAATGAAAAAAATACACTGGTTTTTCGTTGTCGAAATCTTATTTGTCGTTGTTTTACAACATACAACACACTGTACTGTTTTAATGATGTGGGCCCCCCTTGGCTACGAGGGCCCCTCTGATCCCATTTGGCCCCACCCCCCTGGGCGAAATTCTCCCTACGCCCCTGAGAGTATGTATATAGTTTTGATAACATTAATAATTTACGACCTTCTGTCCTGAATCGGCGCGATGTATGGCCATTTTTGACAATATAAAAATAAATTGTATTTCAAAATATAATCAAATCGCGTTTGGAAAAAAATGTTCCAAGGTGAACTATTTCCTTTAAGAAACGACCATATATGCATTAAAACCGCATTACTGAGAGCTTCAAATTGATATATTGACGCATTGGCTCACCTTATCCATTGGCTGCTTTTAAGGGAATAGTCGACCTTAACATGGAGTTTTGAACTGAGATAGCAGAATTGTAGCTTGGATATAGAAATCATATGATCCACGGTTCGTTTTTCCCAAAACTCCACCTCAACGGCTCTAGAGCAAATTTTCGAACGAACCGCCGAGGTTTATACCAGATGGGAGGTTTATACCAGATTGGCGGTGACGTCATAGCATTATAGCCAAGATTTTCTATTAGTCAACCGATCTTGGCTCTATTTCGCCAAACTTTGAGGCCTTGGCGACTGTCGGATGCGCAATTTGGAATATTAATATTGCGATCAGTCAAGACCTCGAAAAGGCAAGCAGGAAACTGCGGTGCGTTACCAAAAACAAGTGATTTGATCATAACCATGGATCAGTTGTCTACAAGATGGTCTGGGGGGGAAGCCCCCGGTAGGTTCCGCAGCGCAGCGAGCGAAGGTGAGCGGAGCGTTCTAAACGTGGGTCCCTGCGAATGTAATTGCTGTAATGGTTAGGTCAGGTTCGATTATGTTATTACAATATTGTTTCCCAGTGGCATTCGAGTTTGGGGGGCAAAAATTTATCTCCACGGTTCCCTCGGCGAAAAGTTGTTGAGCGAGGGGGGTCGTAAGCGCGAAGAGTTGTTGAGCGGTGGGGGGGGGGGCCTAAAAAATAAAATTTGTTGAGCGACTGGGAAGACGTCAGCGAAAAATTGGTGAGCAGCATAGGCGTCGCCACCACCACTGAGTTGTCCATACAAGTTGGCAGATCTCCAAAAAATTGTACGTACTGTCCGTGCAAGTTTAAAGGGAATGTTTCACCTTTGTATTAGTTTTAAACTGAGATAGCCATTATCTTGGGCCATTATTGAAATATATAAATTACTAAGGTCATTTTTCCAAAAACTTAACCGTTTTTAAGCAATTTAATTTACCATTTGCAAAATGACTCCAGGCTAGTGCAGCCGCTGATTGGCGAACACACACTTTTTCAGCCAATCCCACTTTGTCAGCCAATCAGCGGCGGTCTATAGTTCAATAATGGCGTAATTCACCCAAATCTAAAAACTTAATTTGTATAAAGTTAAGTGACTTTTCGAGTGAAAAAATATCACCATCGTTTTCAGCAGCACTTACTTAATATTTTCTACTACAACCAGCGTATATTTGACAACTTTCAGAAAGGTGAAACATTCCCTTTAAAGGAAATAGGAAAATGTCTTCGGAAAATTTCTGAGAACACGATTTTATTATATTTTTGAATACAGTTTCCTTTTTTGTTTGCAAAAATGGTCCTACATCGCACCAATTCAGGACAGAAGGTCGTAGATCATGAATTGTATGGTGTGCGTTATTGGTCTGCGCATGCTCCATGCAGTGCTGGCACTTTCAGACGGTACGGTATATCATATATGCGCCGAATTCCTTCGCCAAAAAGTCAAATATCTTCGGCTGGAGAGTCTTTTCAGCCAATAAAAGTTGCAGATAGAGATTTCTCAACACAGGCTACAAAACTGCTATTTCAGTTCAAAACCCCATGTTGAAGGTGAACTATTTCCTTTAAGAACATGCCCGTTTAAAGGAAATAGTTCACCTTCAACATTAGTTTTAAACTGAGATAGCAGTTTTGTAGCTCGTGTTGGGAAACCCCTATCTGCAAGTTTTCTTGATTGAAAAGACTCTCCCATCTGCAAGTTTTCTTGACTGAAAAGACTCTCCAGCCGAATATATTTGAGTTTTTGACGAAGGAATGCGGTGCTGGCGAAAGAATGTTGTACTGGTTTTAGCCCGGGCAGAGGCTATACCATCAGCCAATCAGCTTGCAGCTGGTGCTAGCAAGCGAACGCCGGCCGCCGGTTGGCACATCTCCAATGCGAGTCTATATTTACGCGACTACTTTCGAATCTGATTGGCTGAACCATTTTTTACATTCGCGTGACGTCAGGACTCTTGACTCAGAGAGTATGCATATAGTTTTGATAAACAATACAAATTTACGGCCTTCTGTCCTGAATCGGCGCGATATAAGGCCATTTTTGACAATATAAAAAGAAATTGTATTACAAAATATAATCAAATCGTGTTGGGTAAAAAATTTCCAAGGTGAACTATTTCCTTTAAGTAGGCAAAATTTGCTCAATTCGAATCCCTCCTTAGACAGATAAAAACTAGAAATATAACTATGAAAGACTGATTTATTATCGACACTGAATACATACTAAAATACTAAAATGCCTCTTGTCCCTGTCTGGCGGCCGCAGACGGCTGATAAAGAGGGGGGCAATATGACCAATGACCAATGTTCGATCATTTTTTTTTTGGGGGGGGGGGGGTAGCAAATATCCAGTGAGAGAAGTATTTCCAAAAAGTTGTTGAGTGGGGGGGGGGGGGGGGGGTAGCGGGCCGTCAGCCATTAGCGAGATGCTGTTGACCGGGGGGGGGGGGGGGAGGGGTCGAGTCGTCAACAGACTTGCATTTCATCTAGTATAAATTGGTTTGCTCAGCTGCCCCCCTTGGTTACGTCCCTGTACTGAATACTATTTTATATCAAACTTGCTTCCACTTCACATCACAGCTGTTGTAACCAAGCGAAATCAATCCATTCTTATCTCCAACAGACGACCGAGACGACCACACCTTTGACATAGAGGTGGTGGTGTCCGATTCGGAAAACCAGCGACTGCTTCAAATTACCATATTGAAATGGCAGCACATGGATTGCTTCCTTCTGATTTTTTCTTCGAAACAACGGATTTTTGCACTAGAGGGATGCAGCGTAATTCAATCACACAGTGAATACCACAGGTCGCACTGATCAGGGGCATCGCCGATAATTTTTGAGTGAGGGGGGGGGGCTGAAATGAAGAAAAAAATGTCCCCCATTTTGTATGCGTGTATTTAAGCCTTTGCAGCATGTTTAATGTTGATTTGATGTCATAGTAGGTACTTGTTATTGAGCGCCGCGAAGCTGCGCGAAATGTTTACGGGTTTGCCTGATCAAACCGAGAAATATAGGCGGTGGGCCATGTAGAGGATAAGTAGCTAAAATGCTATTCACTTCACTCAATTCAGCATTACGACGAACCGAAGACGATGACGATGGCCACCGATGTGACGCCGCAAAGTGGCATGAAAAGTTAAATTTAGGTCGTGTAAAACGAAATTTTAATATTGGAACCAGACCGTGATTGGAGCTAAGCCTCAGGTCATTCATCTTTTCCTGGTTGCACATCTCGGTATGATGAAAAGTATTCAAATTAATGTAGTTTGTCATATACATTAGCTTCGGATAGTAAAACACCATGGCCGGTGACAGTCAGCGCTCAATAGTACATATGATAATAATTACTGTATACATATGTAACTGTAAAGGCGGCCGCACACTGGGCCATTCGGCGCGCGGAAGCCGCGATATCGCTGCGACTTTTTGCGCATCTGCAGCGACTTTCCGCGTCTGCGTCAGCTGAAACGATGAAAAACGCAAGCTAAACGCGCCGAGTGTCCGCTGGCAGAATGGCGGAAAAAGCTGGTACGAACGAGCTTTATCCGCGACTGAACGACGCGGAGCCGCGGACAACACACACGTATCAGGCTAACAGTGGCGAATCTATGAGAGCGAATCTATATGGAGGTTACAAATTTTGCACAACATTTTTTTGCCGCTGTTAAATTTATTATGTAAGAGTGTCGTGGTTCTAAACGTACACCTTCGTCGAAAATGACCATAATTAAGTTACCTTGGGACAGGCTGTAGGGACAATATGCGACATGCTGTAGGTCGGCGGAGCGGAATCTCGCGAGCAGACAGCGCCGAATCCGCCGGAACAAGGACGATATTCCGGGGTGTCGCCGCCATTTTCCGAGGCGGAATTTCGCAGTGATGTCGGCCACCGAATGCGTAGTGTGCGGCCGACTTTAAGCCCAGGCTACACTATGCGTGATTGTCAAGGAAATCACGCGCGTGTTCTCCGTGTTTGCAGAACTTCCTTGACGTCCGGGATCTGCCGGTCAAGCAAATCACGCAAGGAAAATGGATAAATCACTGCATTTTTGTAATCGATAAACCACTGCATAAATATCTACCAGCTTCAACACAAGTTTCAGCACTAACAATTTGCTCCAACGCTTCTTCATTCATCTTCCGCCACGATACTCAGCACAAATTATTCAAGTTTAGGTCTATTATAGACTACAATACGTGAAATCAAGCAAAATGATAAAAACCCTGTAACACGCAATCTCGGAAAACCCGACAAGTTCAGAATTTGTAACTTTTCATCGGTCCGTCCGTGACGTGTCTGCGGAACTTCCTTGACGTTTCATCCGGGATCTGCGTAATGTGCCAGTGTAGCTCACCCAATGCATTTACTATAAGCTGAACTTGCTCTGTCACGCAAAACCCGACAACACGGATAACACGCGCGTGATTTTAGAGAAATCACGCATAGTGTAGCCTGGGCTTTACCCTGATTACCTGGAGTGTGCCTACTGTTTTGGAATGTCAACAATATTATTATTACGGTTGATACGATAACATTCACAACTGGAGCCCTTTTAGTTGAATTTTCGCTTATATTATTTTTTCTTATATGTTGTTTCGATATCGACAAAACGATTGCCACTATAAACAGAGGAAAAAAGATCTGTAAAACAGCGCACCTAAGATAATGAAATTACGGTTACATCATAGACAAGTTTTGCACAGCATGTTCTTGCCACTGGGAAATTTATTATGTGCAAGTTTCGAAGCTTTGAATTGATATCTTCGTCGAAAATTGGCGTCAAAATGGCTATCAAGCGTTGCGAGTAGGGGACAGACGGTACTGTTCGGCTTCTGCTATCAGCGCGCACTAGCTGTGTTGTCGAATTGCTATTGGCCGGCGCCAACGATATGCTAGCAAATGTGGATCCATATTTCGATATTAGCAATGCTTCTAGCATGGTAGCATGGCCTTCTGGAGTCTACCAGATAATTGTGTGATTCCATCACGTTCCTGTAGTCTTTGGAATATATCAGCAACTAGGGCGAATCTGGAGAAATTAGGTCATGGTTCAATTCATAAAATTATGTTCTATCTAGACCAGTGTCAATAACCCCAAATAAGCGATGTGTGTATGCAGTAGGCACACTCCATTTAACAAACAACCGGTAACAGTGCAAATGGTTTGAAAATGCAGCAAGAGGCAGCACGACTTTTCCGCGCATAAATGGTTCCTGTGCATCTGCAGGAGCCTGTGGGAGATGGCTTTGGGAGATGGTCCTGGCCTGGTCCCCACTATTACCTCTTTGGTCTAACAAGTTGGCACTGGCGGATCCAGCCTCTCTCCGTGGGGGGATCTTTTTGTGGCAAAAAGGTACCCCATTTTTTTCTCCGCGAATTTGGGCCGGTCGCCTTATTTTGGTATTTGAGCTTAAGAAAATCACTTTTCAAATTCACCAAAAGATGATTTGGTTATTTTTTCCGAAAAAAAAAATACTTTTTATTTTTTGGGTCAAAAACACAAAATTTCCAAATCCGAGAATGCCATTTTGAAGAGAATGTCATTTCCTTTCTTTTTAAGTTTGTATTTGCAATTTGCTCCAAAACTTTATTTTCTACGATTGTTCAAACATTTATCGTTTTTCCACCCAAAATGACATGACATGGCGTCATTAAAACGTCATTATTTCCCAAAATTCTACATCAATTTAATTGGAATTCGGTGAGAAGACGTAGAAGTAATGCAGCATAAGGTACTGAAATTTTGACGTTAATATCTATCATAAATTTCAACTTATTGAGAAAATCCGGGGGTGGCTGATTCTGCCCCCACCTCAGCGGGCGCGGGTTAAGTGTCACAGGGGCTGCTTGAATTGCATCAGTGATCAGGTGCGCTGTTTTGTCTATCATTGAAAGAAAGGGATATACACCAACTTCAAATTCAATCACTCGAGAGAAGAAAAAAATCAGTTTTCATGAAGTTTTCTCCTAAGATCATTGTTTTTCACGTTCAGTGCAGGGAACGCGCGGGGGGGGGGACATACTTGTATTGAATGCCCGTCTCAGATTCCTGTGGAGGGGGGGGGGCATTTGCCCCTGATGCCCCCTGGATCCGCCAACACCAGCAATTACCGCCAAGGAGATCCTCTGCCAGACACTTACCTATTGGAATTTATTTTCCCATTTTCCAAATTTGTATAAACAATTGCGAAAGTTGTCATGCCGCGAAGCGTTGCGAAGCGGCGCGAAATTTCCCGTTTTTTTACTCTGGATAGCTGGATTTTGACTGCTGCAATTACAATTTTTACGATTTTACGATAAATAGGGAACGCGCAGGGGGGGGGGGGGCATACTTGTATTGAATGCCCCCTAGATTCCTGCGGGAGGAGGGGGGGGGGGCATTTGCCCCTGATGACCCCCCCCCCCCCACTCTGGATCCGCCAGTGTAAGTTGGGCACCGCTGGAGCAGCTTGTAGATGCCGATGTCCGCATCTTTGCGGTCGCATCGCCTTTTTAGGAACTCGGCAGACTATAGCTAAACATGTAGCACGCTTGAAAGTTAACATTTTATTAAAGGGATTATACGGGGTTTTCTCAGAATAATTGAGTTACATAGTAAAACGTACTTATAAATGTGGTAGAAGTCCCACGGTAGCCACATTTTTTTCTGGAAATGACCTCTTCTGCACGTAAGGACATTCCCAAGTGCGCGGTGATGCCACCGCGTATTTTCTGCAGGACCGGCTGAGGCAGAGCCAGTCATCTCTTTTATGCTAATAAAAACACCTCACTTATGGTATATTTCCGGTAAAATAAGCAATATTTGAAAGAAAATAAACTTGTTTTGTTCCAACGACAGCAGCAGGTACCTAGTTTTCCCATAACATTCTATATTTTTCATGAATTTTCATGCCAAAAAGTGAATACGCCACCACCAAATTCTCAACGCTAAAGGCTTAAGATAAAAGTGGTGGACAGTAGTGCCGATCAAGTACTCGTTATCTGATACTAGTCTCGAAAAACGCCCAAGTTTTAACGCTGATAATTGCTGAAATAATTGATGATAAGAAATGAAAAATAAAAATAAATTGTGAGTTTCTTATCAGCTGATAATTGCTGATAAGAAACTCACAAAAACACAAAACCTCAACGAACAGTGTGTAGTAATACAAAGTCCCGTCAGTTTTGAATTGCATACTAATTTTGTGATCCAGTGTAGGACTTGCAGATAATTCAAAACTCTAAAATTGATCTTAAGATAAAAGTGGCGGACAGTAGTGCCGATCAAGTACTCGTTATCTGATACTAGTCTCGAAAAACGCCCAAGTTTTAACGCTGATAATTGCTGAAATAATGGACTAAATGAGCATTGAGGTCCCTGTTATATATCTGAAACGTGTTTAAAGCTCATACAACTGCAAAAGAGTGCATTTACTTTCAAGACGGAAACCCGTATAATCCCTTTAAGGGAGTGGGCCCTGGGGCGAGACATTAGGTACCGACTACCGACGAGAGCCTCTGCCAAACATTTAATGGAATTAATTTTCCTATTTTCAAAGTTGTATAAGCCATGGCGAAACTTGTGTCATGCCGCGAGGCGGCGCGACATTTTCCAGTTCTTGTATTGTTGATAGCTGGATTATGACTGCTGCAAAGGCAATTTTTACCCTTACGATTCATCGAGCAAAGGGCGGGGGCAAAATATACGTTGGCCCCCTTTGCATGTCAAGGGGGGGGGGGGCTTTGCCCCCGTACCCCCCCCCCCCCTGCGGCCGCCAGTGGTCCCTGTCGACAATGTTGCTGCTCTCAACTCAAGATGTTTGATATAATTATTTCAAAACTTGTTTGCAATAAGGTTCTGATGGTGAGACGGACACACAAAGCCAGAAGTAGTAATGTGGAAGTTGTTGGTCTTTTTGAGGGAGGGTTTGGTGCCAACCAGCACGAAGTCTGTCTTTTTGGGGTTCATGTTGAGGCTATTAGATTGCAACCAGTTGTGTAGGCACTGGATGGACTGCTCGACACGGGCTTTCAAGTTGGAGAGACCGACGCCATCAGGAGTGGCGGAGTCAAGGAGTTGGGTGTCGTCGGCGTAGGATAGTAGGCGGCCGTGGGGAAGGAAATTGGGTAGGTCATTGATGAAAATGAGGAAGAAGATTGGACCGACTAGGGATTACTGGGCCACCCCATGGGATAGGGGAGAGTGATTGAGCCACAGCTGACCGTCTGTCTCCGACCGTCCAGGTCAGTGGCGGATCCAGGATTTCCTTAGGCAGGGGGCGTCAGGCCTGAGGGCGGCATATTTCCTCGGTGACAGGGGCGGAATGGTCCAGAGGGGCGCCAATATGTAAATTAAACGGGTCAAATATGCCTCTTCCTTAACCCGCGCGGCGCTGGGGGGGTAAATTTTACCCCCCCCCCCGGATTTTCTCAATAACTTAAGAACTATGACAGATATCGAAGTGAAACTTACGGTACCTTATGGTGCATCAATTCTACATCTTCTGATACAATTTTATTGAAATTTGTGGACAAATTTGGGAGATAATGACGTTTTAGTGACGTCATGTCATGTCATTTTTGGTGAAAAAGCGTTAAATGTTTGACAAATCGTAGAAAATAGCGTGTTGATGCAAATCGCAAATAGAAGGAGTAAAAAAGGAAATAACTTTGTCTTTAAAATGGCTATCTCGGATTTGCAAAATTTTGGGTTTTTGACCCCCCAAAATGCAAAACTGATTTTTGGGGAAGAATTTCCACAAAAGTTTTTTTAAGATTTGCAAAAAACCGGAAGATATATTAGAGAACCGATTATGAACGATGCTCAAACCAAATTTCAAAGCAATATCTTTATTTTTGACTGACTTATGGCTCTCTAAGAAAAAGTAACTCATGACGTCATTTTGTTTAATTGCGTTTTTTTGGCTTTTACTGACCAGATAGAGACAAATAAATGCCACCACTGTATTTCTAAGACAAAACTAGTCTCATGCAATGTTTATTTATATTTATCAATTTCAAATTTTGACCTTATTGTGACTTGACCTTGACCTGAGGGCCATTATGTGGTGTCAGGCTGTGAAAATGGCTGCTTCTATCGAATTATACGTGTAAAATAACCCATACAACATGTGTCGCATGGCTTTCGTAGACCTGTGACCTTTTGTGACCTCACCTTGACCTTGACCGTTGCTTACAATTTCACTTTTACTTATGCGAGAGATGCATTATACATTTGGGAGCACTTTGTGAGATAATAGTTGCAATACTTTGGGCTATACTTTGGATGGAAAGTATAGCCCAAAAACCCAAATACTTAAATTTTGACACTTGACCTGACCTGACATGTGACCTTATGTTAATAATTTCGGGTATGAATTAGATTCCTCTCACTGAGAGCTTTCGATCGCCGCCTTGCGCGTCTCTCTGCAGTTATTGGTTCGGAAGATACGAAGGGGGGTAAAATTTACCCCCCCAGCACCGGACGTTCGGATGGAGACCCCAGCGCCGCGCGGGTTAACCCGCGCCTCGGGGGGGGGGGGCAGAATCTGCACCCTCCCGGATTTTCTCAATAACTTGAAAACTATGATAGATATCGACGTGAAACGTGCTGTACCTTATTTTACATCCATCCTACGTCTTCTCTCAGCATGTCATTACAATTGGTGAAGTAGTTTGGGAGATAATGACGTTTTAGTGACGTCAGGTCATGCCATTTTTGGTGGAAAAACGATAAATGTTTGAAAAACTGTAGAAAATCGAGTTGTAAAGCAAATTGCAAATACAAAAGTCAAAATGAAAGAAACTGGCATTCTCTTCAAAATGTCTATCATGGATTTGCTTCTTTTTTTTGTAGTTTTCGACCCCAACAAATTAAAAAAATAAACTGATTTGTTTAGGAAAAATTCCACAAAATCTCAATTTTCAAAGATATTAAAAAAAGGAATGTATATTTGATAACAAAGTATGAATGATACCCGCACCAAATTGTCAAGTAAAATCCTTATTTTTGACTTACTTATGGCTCTCAAGTATGATTAACTCATGACGTTTTTTATTGCATTTTATGGCTTTTCGTTACCAGATACAGGCAAATAAATGCCACCACTGTATTGATTAGACAAAACTGGTCAAGAAACATGACTTTGTATTTATATTAATCAATTTCAAATTTTTACCTTATGCAACCTGACCTTCGACCTTGACCTGAACTTCACTTAAGGGCCATTATATGGGGTCAGGGTATGGAAATGGCTACTACTATAAAATTATACCTGTGAAATAACACATAAAACATGTGTCGCATAACTTTCGTAGACCTTTTGCCAATAGTTATATTTTCTGACCTCCCTTGACCTTTGCTTACAATCTCAATTTCCCTTATGCGGAAGATGTATTATGTCTCAAAGAGCACTTTGTGCCATAATAGTCTCAATATAAGGCTTTAAATGGAAAGTATAGCAAATCAACCCAAATACCTCGATTTGACATTTCACCTGACCGTGACCTGACATGTGACCTATTTTGAAATTTCACGTATGCTTTATATACGTCTCATTGAGAGCTTTCGATTGCCCCATTGCGCGTCTCGCTGCGGTTATTGGTTCAGAAGATAACTAGGGGGAAGAATATGCCTCCTCCAGCGGGGCGCGTTCGGCTGAATACCCCAACGGGGCGCGGGACCCTTTTGAAAGTCTGGTGGCATGATCGGAAGGTCCGACTGCCGATCTACGTATACGTAGGTTCACATGATTCACAAGATTCACACGATTTTTGTTTTCTTCGGGCTAACTACATGTAGCCCGGAGAAGCAACAAATATATTGTCGCAACATCGGGAAACTAAGTTGCATACGTGGATAAACAATGAGCAAAATGTTACGACAGTTGAGTCGTTCTTATTGGGTCGCGCCAATCCAAGGGAATTATACAACGTTTTCAGCGTCGGTCACCGATTTTTACGACATTTGGTCTCAAGGTCGAATCGAACCTTTTCTTTCCCAAAATCAGGTCCATTTTGACCTTGCAGGTCTCCTGCAAGGCCAAATTCAATGTCAAAGGACGGGGGACGTAGCGCCCAAAGTTTGCGTCCGATTGCAACATAAAATGGTCTCAAACGATGCCCCGTGCCCATTTCCAGGATGACAAGCATTCTTAGGGTTGTTCTCCTTGACCTTCAAGGTCCAAGGACAGGGAACGCTGTAGCGCCCAACTTTGGGCGCTAACTTGGAAGTCACGGGGCACAACTCTAAGAATGCTTGTCATTCTGGAAATGGGTACGGGGAATCGTTTGATATCATTTTTGTCACGATTGGACGGTACTTTTGCGCGCTTCAGCGTTCCCCGTTCTTTGACCCTGAATTTGACCTTGAAGGCCACGGGCACAACTCCAAGCATACTTGTAATCCTGGAAATGGGCACGAGGAATCGTTTGAGACCATTTTTGTCGCGATCGGAAGGTAACTTTGTGCAATACAGCGTTTCCCGTCCTTTGACCTTGACGGTCGAGTGTGAACTCTGAAAATGCTTTTCTTCCTGGAACTAGGTACGGGGAATTGTTTGAGGCCATTTGTGTGATGATTGGACGGTAGCTTTGGGCGCTACAGCGTTCCTTGTCCTTGACGGTTGCGGGGCACAACTCTGAAAATTATTGTCATCCTGGAACTGGGCACGGAGAATCGTCTGAGACCCTTTTTATCGCGATTGGACGGTAGCTATGGGCGCTACAGCATTCTCCGTTCATTGACCCTGAATTTGACATTGAAGGTCACGGGGCTTCACCTTGAAAGTCACAGGGCACAACTCTGAAAATTCTTGTCATTCTGGAACTGGGCACGAGGAATCGTTTGAGACCATTGTGTCGCGATCGGACGGTAACTTTGGGCGCTACAGCGTTCACCATCGCTTGACCTTGAATTTGATCTTGAAGGAGACCAGTAAGGTCCAAATGGACCTGATTTTTTTAGAGCAGGAGGTTCGATTTGACCTTAGTGTAATTATTGTCATCCTGGAACTAGGCACGGAGAATCGTTTGAGACCCTTTTTATCGCGATTGGACGGTAACTATGTGCGCTACAGCGTTCTCCGTTCATTGACCCTGCATTTGATGGTGTAAAAATCCGTGACCGACGCTGAAAACGTTTCTGCGGAGCTGTGGACATTGGACGTTCATCCAAGCTATTTTTAGGCGCCCCGAGTGTGAAAGGTACAATAAGTCGGTACCTTCAACGCCTCGCCAGGCATATTTACAAAAGTGTCATGGTTATTTCATGGGGGGTCCAGGCCTCTTTGTAGGCGCTATCCAGGGCGCTATCGGGGGTGAAGGAAGGGGGGCAAAAGCGTGTTATTAGTTTCGAAGGTCACCGGTACCCGGTCGCCGTCGGAGGGAAGCTGAAGGCGCCAGGGTGCCATCATTCTGAGTGCGCCGGGACACGGCATCGCTTTCGGGCCGGGAAGGTGCCATTCGGGGGCGGTGTGACCTTCCGAGGGCAGCAAGATGCCTTCTGAGGATGGCAAGACGTTTTCCGAACTCCGAAGGCGGCATAATGCACTCTGAGGGTGGCAAAATGGCTTCCGAGGGCGGCAATATGTTTTTCGAGAGCAACATGATGCTTTCCGAGTGCGGCATAATGTGCTCTGAGGGTAGCAAGATGCCTTCCGAGGGCCACAAGACATCTTCCGAGGGCGACATAATGCACTTCGAGGGCGGCAAAATGTCTTCCGAAGGCGGCAATATGTTTTCCGAGGGCGGCATGATGCCTTCCGAGGGCGCCATAATGCATTCTGAGGGCGGAAAAATGCCTTCCGAGGGCGGCAAAATGTCTTCCGAGGGCGGCATGATGCCTTCCAAGAGGAGCATAATACGCTCTGAGGGCGGCATGATGCCTTCCGAGGGCGGCGATGTACCTTCTGAGGGCGGCATAATGCGTTGTGAGGGCGGAAAGATGTCTTTTGAGGGTGCCAGGGTGCCTTTCAAGAGTGCTACGACGCTGTGGGTAGACACAAGGGCGCCCTGGCGGCCTCCCAAGAACGCTACGGCGCCTTCGGCGCCGGCAAATCCTTTGCAAGAATGGCGTCGCGGCGCCGCGGTGCCCGAGGGAGCCGTTTTCTAAGGCAGGGGGCTTCAGCCCCTACGCCCCACTGGATCCGCCACTGGTCCAGGTAGTCCCTAAACCACTCCGAGGACACCACGCACCGCTCAAGCTTACTGAGAAGGACGCAATGATCAACACTGTCGAAGGCTTTACTGAGGTCGATCGTCGTAATCGACGCGACATGGCCGTTGTCGACAGCCCTTGCCAGCCATTCAACAGCGTCGATCAGAGCGTCCTCTGTCGAATGACATGGACGGTAAGCATATTGCAATGACGTCAGTGCATGGTTGTCAAGTAGGTAAGAGCTGAGCTGCGAGCAGACGACCTTCTCCGCGATTTTCGACAGTACAGAGGTCAGAGAGTATAGAAATGGACCGAAAGTTGTTGAGGTCAGACCGATCGGCCGACTTAAAGGGAATAGTGCACCTTGGGAAAAGTATGTGGAATGATGGAAACGAGTGTCCTGATTACGGTTCTGGTATTCGTTTTTGCGAGAGAAAAAAGTACCAATTTGTCATAATTTGAAGGAAAAATATTGATATTAATACATATGACGTCACAATAATCTTGCGTCACCAAAACGAGTTGTGACGTCATACCGGCAAAAGTCTATCCTTGAATCAGAATATGTAAGCAACACCAACAACCTCGTTCGCTGGGTCGCGACTCGCGAGTATATTGGTCGCAATTGAAAATATGTGAATGTGTACACTATGGCCCGGTATGAGTAGAGTTGGAGTGGTGTTGCGTGAACACATACCCATAATGTTCATGTGCATAAATAAATGTGATATACCTACCCACAAATGTGTGTTTATCGGTGTGCGGTGGATGTAAATAAATGTGTGGATGTGCAGTTAATATTGCAGCTACCGGTACGAGCTACCCATCAAAAGGTGTGCCTTTTCAGTACGAGTGTCGACATTATTTTTAATTGGAAATCCAATGAAAATTGACAAAGTTATAGCCAATAATATTTCAAGCTAAGCATCAATTCATCATAAACAAAAACAAAAAACTTTGTCAACATTTAACCGATATATTTCATGAACGCCGACGAGCCACCAATCAAAAACTGTGTCTTATCACGAAGCATCTATTGGTAATTTTCAATTGGAAATCGGTTCACAATTGACAGGTAATTACTTAAAACTGTAACCACAAGCGGAAGTCACAAGGTTACAGGTGCATGTGCTTCTATCAGGGTCGCAGCCGGGGAGGAGGGGGGGGGGGGGCAAGGGGGCAATCCCCCCCCCCTTTACGGGTCACAGGGGCTGACACGGTGTGGGCGCGGTCCAGCCGGAGTCCTACCAGCACTGTCGCGCACCGCCGCTGCCTCCGCCGCGATACGAGGTCCGACGGAGGCGAAGTGGGTGTTGAGTTCGTCTGCCCGGTTGCTCAGGTCGTCATCGGGTGTGACGCGCCCTCTCGCTGGCTGCATTGCGAACTGCCTGAGGCAGCTCCAGAAATCACGCCGTTCGCTCAGCAGACCGCTGTACAGGTACGAGCGACGCGCGAGAGTGATCAGTCGCTTCACTCTGTTTCGAAACTGCTGGTACGTGCGGCGTGCCTCCGGGGTGCGGCAGTGCTCCCAGGTATCGCGGGCGCGGTCGCGCTCCTCCATGGCTGCGGAGACTTGCGCGTCGCCACGCAGCTACGGGCAGCTCGGTCGGCGTGACGTCACGGTGGTGGTCGGACAGTGGATGTCGACTGCGGCATGCCATACTGTCATGAACGCGTCCACCTTGTCGTCGACGGTGCCAGCGGCGTGGAGCGGCTCCCAGTCCGCGAGCAGCAGGCTCAGGTTGAGCGCGACCCAGTTGACACGTTTCCACTGTCGCATGGTGGTGGTGATTGGTCGTCGGCGCTCTCTGGGGACGGGAGCGCAGAGCAGCACTGGCTGGTGGTCCGCCACGGGCTCGGGGAGAACCTGGATTGAGTCTCGGAGGTCCATCACGTTGGTGACGATCACGTCCAGCAGTGTCGGTGTCGGATGGAGGTGTAGGCTTGTCGACCAGCTGTTCGATACTCATATCACTCAGGATGGTCTGGAGGCCGCAAACACCAGGGCCGTCCGGGTTGAGAAGACTGACATCGAAGTCACCCAGTACCAACACCGGTTTTCCCGTGGCGACGGCGGCCTGTAACTGGTCTCGAATGCTTTCCAGGCATCAAGATGTCGGTCCTCCCGGCGGTCGATAGATGGCGCCTATCACCACGGTGCGGCGGCCGGGGCCGCTCACCAAGGCCACAGGGACTCCACCGTAGGATCAACACCACCTATGTCGAGTTTCAACGCACGGAGTGAGTCCGTGATTAGTATGTCGACTCCACCTCCGCGCAGCTGGGTGTGCTGGGCTGTTGTCGGCCGAGCGACACTGCGGTCGTGCCGCAGTATGGCACCTCTCTGGTTGAGATGCTGGGCCGCGACAATAAACGAAGCAATCGCTGTGTGTGATGCACTTGCCTCGGCCCTTGGTGTGCACTGTGCATTATATGAAACATCTAGTTTATTCTCGTTACGGCGCGGTCGTCAGGCAGAAGCACATTTGATGTCCATTTACATGTTATTGTTTGTTAAATCGGTAGGCAACAAAACATATATTCGGTGTCTGTATTATTACGAGCGAGCGCGAAGCGCTCGCTCGTCCTTCCGTGGTGTATGATAAAAATCTGAACATGAGCGGCCCGGCCCGACCCGTGGCGACGCCTTTGAGCTCATATCTCTGCAACCGCACGTCCGATTGACAAGCGGGCTTCTTTGTTGAGCAGCCCCATCTAACCTACCCTGTTTGAGACCAGTGCCGACTCATGTGGGTGACTACCACTACGCGTGGCGCGTGGCGCATGCCGCGTGCTGCGTGAGGGGTGTTGAAAAGTGTTTTCTCGCAATAACTCCGCAACGGCTGGGCAGATTATGTGAAAATTTGGTGTGTGGTTAGGGACCCCTCAGCCGTCACTTTCACACAAATCAGGGGTGGTGTCACTGCACGTGCACACCCCTATTATATATATCAGGAACGGTCGAGCCGCTTGTGTTCAAATTTGGTGTGTGGTTAGGGATCTCTCAGCCGCCAGTTTCCCACAAGTCAGGGGTGGGGTGCCTCTGCACGTGCGCACGTGCACACCCCTATTCTGTATCTCAGGAACTCCTGAGCCGATTGTTATAATTTGGTGTGTGGTTAGGGACCTATCAGCCGCCGCCTTTCCACAAGTCAGGGGTGGGATGGCTTTGCACGTGCGCACGTACACACCCCTACTCTATATCTCAGGAACGGCTGAGCCGATTGTGTTCGAATTTGGTGTGTGGTTAGGGACTTCTCAGCCGCCGTCTTCCTACAAGTCAGGGGTGGGGTGCCTCTGCACGTGCGCACGTGCACACCCCTATTCTATATACCAAGAACGGCTGAGCCGATTGTGTTCAAATTCGGGGCGTGGTTAGGGACCTCTCAGCCGCTTCTTTCCCACAAGTCAGGGGTGGGGTGCCTCTGCACGTGCGCACGTGCGCATCCTTTGTTGTATCTCAGAAACTACTTGCCCGATCGAGTTGAAATTCACCATATATTTCTTTCGCGCTCGCTCGTTCATCGCCAACTACGGCGCCTTACTGGTATTTATATTGCTTTGTGTATACTTGAAAACAGGCTTCCGACCGAAATAGCAAGTGTTAGACAATTTCCCTAAACATTTCGATTATACGTATATATTTCGATGACATACGTAATATTATAAGGTAAGGCGTTGCATTTTAAATACAGAGTTGCAGGTTGTCTCAGTAGACGTGATGGGCAATACACCATGGTATGGGGATTTGCCGGTTTTCATTCGGTATATACATACGTAATTTTCCACCCAGAGATTCCATGAAACGAGCAAGTCAGTTCAGTTGACACGTGCCACAACGGTGGCTAGAAAGCAGAAAACGCGTTTATATTTCAACCTCGGTTTTATATTTTCCGTCGAGACGCGCCAATGCCAATGACTCGTTAATAGCAATTGTATTCACAAATCGCCACAAACGATGCACGTGCCATTCCCAATCTGAAACGACTGAAACCGTCGGCAGCACTCCATAGCAAACAACAACGCGCAGCAACCAAAACGCTGGCGCTCAACGTCTCCAGAACTCAAACGGACTACGTTGTATACAACGACGATCCAACGTAAATCACGAACTCTCGTAACCTGCAATGAACTCGATGGTTTCCTTCTTGCTGAAATGAATGTGTTCCCTCCAAGCCTACGTAACACAACAACACCGCTCTAACCGGTCATTTCGATACAAGAGTAGTGATACTGCCGATCACTTGTCTACGATCGCCATAGCTATCTGAGTAGGTACAATGACAAAGATGACATGAAAATGGCTGAAACAAGCAATTCACATATTTTAAAACACAGGAAATGCACCAAGAACACCAAACAGAACACAGCACAGGAGCGGAGCTACGGATCCCGTAGCTTCGAATGCCACACCCCAACGATCTGTGTCGCGTTCCGCCTCACCGCCGCGGCTCCGTGAGTCTGAGCGGCGCGTCACACCGTGTGTTATGTGTCACGTCACATCACGTCACGTCACGTCACATCACGTCCCGCACTGACCGGCCGGCAGTGGGCGCCCCGCCGCCACTGCCGGCCACGCAACGTCACTATGACGTCATACCCAAGTTAATTCGATCAATTCAATTAATTGGTGCCAATGCCTGTTACACTTCGGGAAATTGCGACCCGGCCGTTGATGCGCCGCGGCCGACGTAAAAGGTCCGACACGTGCACATCTGTCCCTTAAATCACTAGGTCCGAAGGTCATGGGGTGCCATCAACTTCCTGTAGGCGCGGCGTCGGATCCGGAGAAAGCTGGAGAAAGGCACCAAAGAAAGGCCGCAATACTGCCTCAGCAGTCGTCGCCGCTCTGGAGGAGTGAGCAGTGACAGACCAAGGCACCGGCCGCAATACTGCCTCAGCAGTCGTCGCCGCTCTGGAGGAGTGAGCACCGGCCGCAATACTGCCTCAGCAGTCGTCGCCGCTCTGGAGGAGTGAGCAGTGACGACACCGGCCGCAATACTGCCTCAGCAGTCGTCGCCGCTCTGGAGGAGTGAGCAGTGACGACACCGGCCGCAATACTGCCTCAGCAGTCGTCGCCGCTCTGGAGGAGTGAGCAGTGACAGACCACTGGAGAAAGGCACCGGCCGCAATACTGCCTCAGCAGTCGTCGCCGCTCTGGAGGAGTGAGCAGTGACCAGGAGTGAGCAGTGGAGGAGTGATCCGGAGAAAGCTGGAGAAAGGCACCCACATGACCGGCCGCAATACTGCCTCAGCAGTCGTCGCCGCTCTGGAGGAGTGAGCAGTGGAGGAGTGATCCGGAGAAAGCTGGAGAAAGGCACCCACATGACCGGCCGCAATACTGCCTCAGCAGTCGTCGCCGCTCTGGAGGAGTGAGCAGTGACCAGGAGTGAGCAGTGGAGGAGTGATCCGGAGAAAGCTGGAGAAAGGCACCCACATGACCGGCCGCAATACTGCCTCAGCAGTCGTCGCCGCTCTGGAGGAGTGAGCAGTGACCAGGAGTGAGCAGTGGAGGAGTGATCCGGAGAAAGCTGGAGAAAGGCACCCACATGACCGGCCGCAATACTGCCTCAGCAGTCGTCGCCGCTCTGGAGGAGTGAGCAGTGACCAGGAGTGAGCAGTGGAGGAGTGATCCGGAGAAAGCTGGAGAAAGGCACCCACATGACCGGCCGCAATACTGCCTCAGCAGTCGTCGCCGCTCTGGAGGAGTGAGCAGTGACGACACCGGCCGCAATACTGCCTCAGCAGTCGTCGCCGCTCTGGAGGAGTGAGCAGTGACAGACCAAGTTGCCGGCATGAAAGGCACCGGCCACAATACTGCCTCAGCAGTCGTCGCCGCTCTGGAGGAGTGAGCAGTGACAGACCAAGTTGCCGGCATGAAAGGCACCGGCCACAATACTGCCTCAGCAGTCGTCGCCGCTCTGGAGGAGTGAGCAGTGACAGACCAAGTTGCCGGCATGGCGTTCGACACAACGTCCGCGAACACGGGTCGGTGTAGCGGCGCTTGTGTCCTGGTGGAGCAGGAACTGGAGGAGCAGGAACTGGTGGAGCAGGAACTGGTGGAGCAGGAACTGGAGGACCACTTGCTCTACTTGGCACCCCGCCATCATGATAACGAGCTAATTGTGCAGGCCGCCTGTAAGGCTATCTTTGGACCGACGTCTGGGCCCGACGTACTGATGTTCAAGAGGTTGCAGGCACAGTGGGAAAACATCGACCAGGGCACCTACGACACTGCACTGGCGCGACGCACCCGGATGTTGCCCCTCTTCTCGCCGACGTGAGGGACGAAATGATCGCCTGGGCTATGTCAGCACTGCAAGATCAATCCTGATTCCGCAATGGCTACAGGGAGTTGGTGGAGCTTGTGCTTATCTTCCTGGGTGACGTTCCAGCCCGTGGAGTGCAATTCCGCGCCTCCGGGCACGTGCATCATGCACGATCATACACAAGCGCAGCAAAGACAGCAAACAAGGGACGACAAACAAGGTGCGGACGCAACGGACACAACACAATTGGACATATGGAAACGACAGCCCAATTTTGTGACAGCACTCAACAACGGCTCCGAAACAACCACATACAGACTACAGCCAGAACACTCGTCGAACATCAACTGTCAACATGACCCATACAAGTATCACCAAACACTGAAATCACTGATCGGACGTAAACATCACAGAGGCATACCAACACTAGAAACGACAAACGGCGACTCAGTTACAGACGAGACGGACAAAGCCAACATCTTTAAAGGGAATAGGTCACCTTGAAAGTTGTCTTGAAGTTCAACCATTAGGTGCATCTTGAGCTCAAAACTACGAATATGGCTTTGGTTTGGACAACTGATGGATATATGTGGAGAAAGAAGTAAGTTTCCCTTTCTATTTCACGAGAAATCGTACGATAACAGCTGGCGTTCTGGCTCCGCCCCGCTCCGCCTGACGCAAAGTACAGTCTCTGACAAGGGGCCGCCGCGCCGCCCGGGCGGCTGAGCGGATATTAACGAGGCGTCGTGACCAGAGACTACGTGCCAGAGAGTGTACCTGCCTCCGGTGGCGAGCCGGCGGCGGCGAGCGAGATGTCCCGATCGTGGCCCGGAACAGCGGATATGAAACCGGGCCCACTAGTCCTGTGTCGAAATTACTTAACGTAGGGAGGCAATTATTTCACCACAACCCATTTTTAGATCTGCTCTACAAATCTGCTATCTCAGTCCAAAACTCCATGTTAAAGGTGAACTATTCCCTTTAACGAACACTTTACTTCTCAAACGAATCTCGACACAGACTCACTAGAATTACCGAACGATCCTGCAAACGACAGAACCATTTCGACACTGCAACAAATTCATATTTCACAAGAACAAGTACTAAAAGCATTAAATTCACTTAACATGCACAAATCGACCGGCCCCGATCAAATTTCCACCAAATTGCTTAAATTAACAGCGCTGCTGATATAAAAACCACTCACGACACTATTTAATAAATCTCTCGAATTAGGCATTTTCCCACACAGCTGGAAAGAAGCGACCGTTATACCTATCTTCAAAAACGCAGGATCACCATCAGACTTTCGCCAATACCGCCATATCAGTCTTCCGTCCTGTCTATCAAAACTTCTAGAAAACTCTTTTTTTCCTCTTTATACTCTCACCTTACTAACAACCATCTCTTATCAGACCGACAAAGCGGGTACAGGTCGGGACACAGCACACAGCTTCAACTGGTCTATCTGAGTCACACACTTTATCAACAACTAGACGAAGGACATGACATGACAGCAATCTTTCTTGACATTTATAAATATTTTGAGAACATTTGGCATGATGGACTTCTTTACAAATGCAAAAACGCCTGTCTTATCTCTGGCCTGCTCCTCCTATGGCTGAAATCATATCTGACAGACAGAACACAACGGGTGAGTGTGGGAGATGCCTTTTCCTCGACACAAACTATCAACGCTGCATGCCCAGGGCTCAGTTCTGGGACCTCTCCTTGCGCTTATGTACCTAGACGGACTCACCGAAAAGGTCACTAACGAAATTATTTTCTACGCAGACGATACTTCTCTTTATGCCTCTCATACGACTGAAGACATTGACACCGTACACCAGTCTCTTCAACGCGACTTTGACGCCATTGACGAATACGCAAGACAATGGGCAGTTCAATTCAACACTTCCACAACAATTGAACAGACATTCAGTCACAAAGCACACCATACATCACCAGTACCACGTTGCTATGGAAGAATAATTTCCCCGGACACTGAAGTACATAAACACCTAGGCCTCACATTCTCAAAAGACCTGAGATTCCACAAACATGTGAATAACATAATTTGGTTACGCTTCTTTAGCCAGGAGTCGGCGTCCACTAGAGAGCAAATTGCCAGATTGGATGAGCCGTCTCTGCGCAGCCTGCGCGACCAGCTCCACTCGCAGCTGGTGGAGGAGTTACCAGCCACCGCAGGGCGTCCTCTGACGAAGCGAATGCAGGGAAATGTCGCCAAGCTGGCCGACGACTGCTGGGCGTTTGGCGCATCGTTAGCACAAGAGGCCCTGTTGAAGGAAGCCGACTGTGTGCTGAAACCCCCGGATCGCCGCGTCCCAGTTAGTCTCCCACAACCATCCACGGCCACGCAGGCGCTGTCCCTAGCTGAGACTGGGAATATGGAGGCAATCTTAAACAACACGGTGCGGATGGATCGGGAAATTCAAGAACTTCGAGCTTCGGACACAAAAATGAGGGCGCTGCTAGCGGCCCAGCAAGTCCGCATCGGCAATCTGGAGGGGCGCGCAGGCAGGCGCGCCGCTCACGACGAGAGCCTGGGTGGCGGCGGGACCGCCCCAGCGACCTCTGCTGCTTCCGCTACAGCAGACCGACCCGCTCTCGGGCACGCAGCAGCGACAGCGGTGGCAGACATCCCAGCATCCCGAATTGCCACAAACGGAAGTGACCGCTTCTGCGAGCCAGCTGACCTCACCGTGAGTCAAGATGTCCCACCATGTCTAGATAACCTTAGCCCCCATCTGCCCTTACAATGCACGCTGATGCTAACAGTTAGTAGCGAGGGCAGGAGGGAGCCTGCGGGACACGACGCTTGCTCCAGCCGCCGCACGGTCCTAGACTGGAGCAGCAGTGAGCGGAACGAGGCCTACCGCAGGTGCTTGGCTGAGCGGCTGGCGTTGACGACTCCCCTATGCCCCAATGCTGAGCAAATAGATAGCCAGCTGACGGCGTCCATCCATGAGGCTGCTGCCGATGCTGGCTGCTCTCGGCGCTGGAGGCCACCAAAGTCCTGGTGGACTCCCGCCGTGTCAGCTGCTCGAGACCGTGCTCGCCTCTGGCACCGAATGTGGACCGACGCTGGTCGGCCCCGGCACACGGTGATGCACGATTGCTTTCGAGCAGCGCGACGGGCATACAGGCGTGCCCGAGTGGACGCGGCGCGCGCCAAAGCGGACAGCGGCGCTCGCCTCCTGTCTGTGCTGCGCCGAGATAGGAAGGTGAAGGCTTTCTGGCGACGCGTGGAGCTCGCGCGCCGCGGCCCAGTCGGCTCGCGCTCCACACTTACCGCCGAGAACTTTGAAGCCCACTTCAGTCCCATTCACGCGGACGACGAGGCACTCTCTGCAGAGCAGGAGGAAGTGCGCACTCGAGTCGTGACCTTGATGGCCCAAGCACAGGCCAATCCGGGTCCCAACAGGCTAATCACAGCCGAGGACGTGGCGCGCCTGATTCCGGGGCTGAACCGTGACGCGTCACCCGGTGCCGACGGAGTCACCGCCGAGCACCTTCTTAACGGCTCCTCTCCGGCGCTGTTACAGGCCCTCGCTAGCCTTCTCACCACGTGCCTCGCGGAAATGCGCGTGCCGGTCAGTTTTTCTAGCAGTACGGTTGTACCGCTCATAAAGACAAGCTGTCTGGACCCAGACTGCGCAGACAGCTATAGGCCAATCTCTCTGGTGTCCACAGTGTCAAAATTGCTAGAGATGATACTACTGGATGAAATCGGCAGCTCATTCCAACCTTCCGGACTGCAGTTCGGATTCCTAGGTCACCGTGGCACAAGAGAGGCGACCATGCTTGTACAGGAGGCAGCACAGCACTACCTGTCTCGTAGGTCCCCCTTGTTTGTTGCCAACTTAGACGCACGGAAATGTTTTGACCGACTATGGCATGCCGGCGTCCTGCTTCGGGCCAGTGACCACCTGTCTCGGTGAAGCTGGGCGCTCCTTGCGTCTTGGTACGCCCATCTGACAGCGCGAGTCCGTTTTGGAGGGGCGCTGTCCGACGCCTTCGGCGTGCGCCGAGGGGTTAGACAGGGGGCGTTATTATCGCCGTGTTTAACCAACATGTTCTTGCTGCCGCTAATTCAGCAGCTTGATGACAGCGGCTTAGGTCCGCTGGTCTATGGCCATCACGTCCCGGTAGTTGCCTACGCGGATGATCTGCTCGTGATGTCCAGTAATACACGTGATTTGCAAAAAAATGCTAGACATTGTTACCAACTTCTCAATGAGTTGGAGGCTAGAATTTGTAAACTCGAACCCAAGCATGACCAAAAGTCATTGTTTCATTTTCGGAGCCGGACTCTTGGCTCAGCTGCCCGAGTGGCACTTGTGCGGACAGGCATTGTCGTACATGGAGGAGACAGAGCACCTGGGAGTGCAGCTTCGCTCGCAGCTGCAAGGCACCGATCACGTGAACGCGCGACTGCGCCGCGGTAAAGGGGCTTTCTTCGGTCTCACGCCAGCTGGCATGTTTAACTCGCACCTGCCGGCGGCAGACAAGGCCTACCTCTGGCGCGCTGTAGTGTCACCGGCAATGCTATATGGCTGTGCACTGTGCTACCTGAGGTCCGCTGACATTGCGCGCCTGGAGTCGTGGCAGGCGACAGCCATCAAATCTGCGCTACGCTTGCCTCGCATAGCACACCATACGGCACTGCTGGCAGCGCTACAGATACCTAGCGTGCAGGTAGTGCTTCGCCGCGCATTATTCAATGCCTTCAGCAATGCATTTCGCGGTGACCATCGCCTTCGCTGTGTGTTATTAAGCAGTTTAGCGCGTGTTGCCCTCAACGCGACTTCCGCGTGCAACACGGGTTCGCTGGCAAATTATATGCTTGTACTATTATATGCCGAATATGAGGGAGCCTTGCGACGCTATTGAGAGTTGCCGGAGGGCGCGTCGACCGGGAGCTATTGGATACCCCCGGCCAGTGGCGTATTTAGAAATCAGCCAAGGGGGGGGGGGCACATGCTTTTGGAGCACAATTCATGTTTTTAGTCTAGGACCTATTAGGACCTTCTGGATCATGTTATTATAGACCATTCTTGAAGACCCAGGTGAATTTGTGGCGCAGTGACCCCACGTGTTAAATCTATCGTCCGGATTTGGTTTTCATCGGATTTTTTTATATGTAAATACGAGCGAGCGCAAAGCGCTTGCTCGTCCTTCCGTGGTATATGGGGAAAATATGAATATGAGCGGCCCGACCCGACCCGGCCCGGCCCGTGGCGACGCTTTTGAGAAGCTAATATCTCTGCAATCGCACGTCCGATTGACAAGGGGGTTTCTTTGCTGAGTAACCCCATTCACCCAAACCTGTTTCAGACCGGTGCCGACTCATGTGGGTGACTACTACTGCACGTGGCACGTGCCGCATGAGGGGTGTTGAAAAGTGATTCCTCGCAAAAACTCTGTAACGGCTGAGCCGATTGTATTCAAATTTCGTGTGCGGTTAGGGACCTCTCAGCCGCCACTTTCCCACAAGGCAGGGGTGGAGTGCCTCTGCACGTGCGCACGTGCACACCCCTATTATATATCTCAGGAACGGCTGAGCCGATTGTGTACAAATTTGGTGTATGGTTAAGGACCTCTCAGCCGCCAATTTCCCACAAGTCAGGGGTGGGGTGCCTCTGCACGTGCGCACTGCGCACCTTTTTTTGTATCTCAGAAACTACTTGCCCTATCGAGTTGAAATTCATCATCATACATTTCCTTCGCGCTCGCTCGTTCATTGCCGATTACGGCGCCTTACTGGTTTATTATTATTGGCAATCAAGAGCTGAAGCGCAACTGCTAATAAAAAAAGTAAATGTACATACATACTGACGTGATGAATATGATGATTAAGCGACGTGATGAATATAATGAATAATACATCTGAAGTGGTTTTGACGATCAGTATTTCTAAGGACATGATCGCTTAGTAAATTTTCACAGGAATGACATATAATTATTTTTGCTGCCATTTTGACCCCGCGTACTTAATGAGAAGGGGCATTTTGTCCCCGACCTTATCCATTAGGACAGAACATTTTACCACCCCTGCGACAACTTACGGAAGCCCGGGGAGGACCAAAACTCAAAGGATCGCAATGAAGTGTGGCATACTTGTTATTGGCCTAGAGAAGAACGCCGTGTCAATTGGCAAGCTTGTACCGACGAAAAAGATTTTTTTTGGACGCCCTAGGGTGCAGAGCCGGTGGCAGCTGCGACGGTGGTGGCGGTGCGCGAGATTAATGTCATAATCGTATTTTGCAAATTCATTTTTTTTTGCAACAGGTGATCTGAGGTAAAAACAAAAATAACGTGATTTTATGTGGCCATTTGAAATTCGCATTTTTCATGCCAGAATCATCCCCTATATAGATAAGCCTTGGATGGTAAAAAATTGGAGATAGTTTTTCTCTAAATATTTTATTTTGAGTGTATTTTGATTTTTTTTAGTGTATTTGGAATGTATTTTTATTGTTCCGATTTTTTTTTTGGGGGGGGACACCCGACAGAGGCATTCTGAAGTCAATTCTTTCCATGTAAAGCCCATAGGCGTAATGTTAAAAGTACAAAAAAATGGGGGACCCCGTCCCCCCTGTGGCGGAGCCCCTGCCATTGCCTGCCGTAGTTTTCAATTATGTTTAGGTCGCGTTGGAGGGATTCTTGCATTGAACATTATCTACGTTTCGCTGTAATATTCAAAGAGATATAGGTAGACAATGCTTATTTTGTTCAAGAACCATATAGATAATACGTATAAAACCGCTTGAATTATCAGTAAAAAAAACTTTGTCCTGGTTATCTTGAAATTTACACACAAATGGAGTCCGTGCCGAATGGACACATCATATTCTGGAGTGTGACTTCGGCGCCAAGGGGGGGGGGGCATGGCCCCATGGCCCCCCCCCCCTTAAATACGCCACTGCCCCCGGCCCCTCTGTGGCCTTACCGACTCCCTCCGGTGGCTTCTAGCTCAGAATAACCAGGACGCCTGGGGCCTCATTCGGCTTTTGGTGTTGCCTCATGGGTGATCGTGTTTGAGTCTGTGCCGGTGAATGGCATGACCTATATGTGGGCGTGTATGCGTGTATGCGTGTGTGGGTGTGTATACACATACCTACTTACTGTTTAACCGTACATACTGACATGTGCTTTGTCCCCACGTAGGGATGTCTGAATAAATTGAATTGAATTGAATAATTAAAAAAGCAAACATAGCACTAATCTCCTATATATCCATTTGAGTAGTGTCCGTTTTGCACTCGAAACACAGCAAGGTTTTCGTGTCTGTCCGCGAATGGAATGCGGGTTAAGCACGTGCGTTAGTGAGGTGGAGCCTTTCGTCCAGGAGATTGCCGAGCCGAGGTCCCGGCCGGCCGTGTGATACAGGGGGCAGGGAGGGGTGTTGGTGGAAGGGGATCATGCCGGGGGGGGTGATGGGAGAGGAGGGGGGGGGGGTACGAACCTCGACACCCGCTCAAAAAGGCACCGAAACTCCGTCCAGGGCCGCTGCAACTCGGCACGTCTCAATAGCTGCACATACCGCACCGGCGTCATGACGTCACTGAATTCACGTGCCTTTGTGAGCATTGAGCCTCCGTCCAGGAGAATCCCGAGAAATATGAATAGTTGAGCGGCGTCTGTAGTTCCGAGCTGGGAAAACACAGCCAACAATCTGTGTGTAATTCACGTGCCTTTGTGCATAGGGTACCTCCATTCCGGAGAAATTCGTTAAATTACAAGTGCGTTAACCCTCGCCCTACGGGGGGGGGCCTGACAGCCCCCCCCCCCTTGAGGTTTAACTTTTTACATATGCGGCGCATCTTCCTGAAATTTTCGGTAGCTGAGTTTACAATTATACGTATGCTGTAAAAAGTTCATTGAAATTGATTAAAGGGAATAGGTCACCTTGAAAGTTGTCTTGAAGTTCAACCATTAGGTGCATCTTGAGCTCAAAACTATGAATATGACTTTGGTTTGGACAACTGATGGATATATGTGGAGAAAGAAGTAAGTTTCTCTTTCTATTTCACGAGAAATCGTACGATAGCAGCTGGCGTTCTGGCTCCGCCCCGCTCCGCCTGACGCCAAGTACAGTCTCTGACAAGGGGCCGCCGCGCCGCCCGGGCGGCTGAGCGGATATTAACGAGGCGTCGTGACCAGAGACTACGTGCCAGAGAGTGTACCTGCCTCCGGCGGCGCGGCGGCGAGCGTTCATTCCCCGATCGTGGCCCGGAACAGCGGGATTGAAATCGGGCCCACTAGTCCTGTGTCGAAATTACTTAACGTAGAGAGGTAATTCTTTCACCACAAACCATTTTTAGATCTGCTCTACAAATCTGCTATCTCAGTCCAAAACCCCATGTTAAAGGTGAACTATTCCCTTTAAGTAGTTTGGGAGATAATCATGTTTTGATGACGTCATGTTGGTAAAAAAACAAGAAATATTTGAAAAATCGTAGAAAACAGAGCTTTAAAGCAAATTGCAAACGCAATTCACCAAAGATGCAAAATGGCATTCTCTTTAAAATGGCAATCTCGGATTTGCAAAATTTTGGTTTTTTGACCCCCAAAATAAAAAATAAAATGGGAAAAATCACCACAAAATCATTTTTTAAATGATATTAGAAAACCCGGAATATATGTGAGAGAACGAGTATGAACAATACCCATACCAAATTGCAAAGCAATATCTTCATTTTTGACTGAGTGATGGCTCCCTAAGTGTAAGAAACTGATGACGTCATTTTTTTTAAAATAACCTTTTTTGACTTTTTGACAAGATACGAACAAATCATTACCTTTTCTGTATTTCTGAGCCAAAACTGGTTTAGGAACATGCCTTTTTATTTACATTTATAAATTTCTAATTTTGAGGTTTTCTGAAGAGCAAAATCGCTCTTCTGGACGTGGTAAATCCGAGGTCATTCACTTGACTTGAAACTTAAAAATCGCATACTGTTAGATTCCTCTCATGACAGGCACATGCTGGTTCTTACCGCATTGCTCTAAGTTGCATGGTTTGGAAGTTAACAGGGGGCTGTCAGGCCCCCCCCCCCCCCGTAGGTCGAAGGTGAAAAAAGCTCCCGTAGAGCGAGGGTTAAATAGCTATAGCTGTCTTGTGTTCGAGATGGATTGGGTGAAGTAAAACAAGCTCAGTCAAAAGTTTTAAAAAAATCGAAAAAGTTAAAAAAAGTCAAGTAAAAAAAGTAAACAAATCGGAAAAGTCACAAAAATTCGAGCCCCGCAAGCCCCCCCCCCCCAGTAAAAAAAAAATATCTCTCCATCCACCTATCGGGATTGCGAATATATGGGATTGCGACGCGGAGCGAGCACAATGCGCTAGTCTATATTACTATTTGATACGCGTCTGTCTGTCTCTCTGTCTGTCTCTCTGTCTGTCTGTCTGTCTGTCTATCCGGAACGAATTTAACAAACTAAAGCGGCAGTTCTACATTGCAGTTCCACATTGCTATAAGCACGTGATGCACATGATTTTAAGGTTTTCAAACGAGTTTACGGAATACGGATACTACCGAGTGGTGTATAATTCGTACATATTTTTCCGACGCATTTGATGCGATAGTTTTAGACAGTTTCAGGTTGTGCAGTTTTGGGCGAAGGTTTGTGCTGTAACTAACATAGAAGGTGTTAAGAAACATTTAACCGTAAAAAAAAAATACGCATACGAGTTTTACATCGCTTCACTCCAGTCGAAAGCCAATCAGATCCGACCACGGATACTAGTGTCACAACCAATGAGAAGCAACCACGGAATCATTGCGAAACGAAAGTCATCGACATACGGTACGGCATATATCAATGAACATATACGTTAAGCCGGGTGTAGTTTGCACAGGTTTAACGGGTGTATAACGGGTGCCATAGGTGGTATAATGGGTGAGTGCCGGCTATAACGGGGTTATCACGTGTTCCACAGAGGCACAACAGGTACTACGGGTCTGGCACCGTAGGTGTTTGACGGGTACCTCGGGTGTATGACGTGTACAAAAACGTATTATAGGTACGACAGGTGTCACGAGTAGTACGGATTATCAATTCCTGATTGCCTATCACTGGCTTGCACCACCACTTGACACCAGTAATCGCCCAGCGGAGCGGACGGGTTAGCAATAGTCCCCCTCTATCCAGTAGCCAAACACATACATCGCACCACACTCAGTCACATATACACAACCTACGTAAGACCACACTTTGACTATTGTGACACTGTTTTTGACGACGGACACATTACCTTACGAGACGAATTGCGACTAGAAAAGGTACAGAGCCGTGCGGCGAGACTAGTGACGGACCTCACTCAGGATATCGACAGACAAACTGAGACAAGACTTGGGATGGGACACCCTCAAGACACGACGAACGATTCACAAACAACTGTTCTTTCATAGGCTCACAAACGCACTACACCAACAACCGGAATATATTAAGACAGCTACTCACATAGTTCACAACATTGGAAGGACACTCAGAAACTCTGGAACATTAACACTCCCCGCCAACAGAACATCCTTCCAACGAGCATTCATAAGACAGATACTCCCACAGTCACGAGTTCACAACATTGGAAGGACACTCAGAAACTCTGGAACATTAACACTCCCCGCCAACAGAACATCCTTCCAACGAGCATTCATAAGACAGATACTCCCACAGTCACGAGTTCACAACATTGGAAGGACACTCAGAAACTCTGGAACATTAACACTCCCCGCCAACAGATCCTTCCAGCGATCATTCATCCCAAACACTACCCGCACATAGTTCACAACATTGGAAGGACACTCAGAAACTCTGGAACATTAACACTCCCCGCCAACAGAACATCCTTCCAACGAGCATTCATAAGACAGATACTCCCACAGTCACGAGTTCACAACATTGGAAGGACACTCAGAAACTCTAGAACATTAACACACCCCGCCAACAGATCCTTCCAACGAGCATTCATAAGACAGATACTCCCACAGTCACGAGTTCACAACATTGGAAGGACACTCAGAAACTCTAGAACATTAACACTCCCCGCCAACAGAACAACAACATCCTTCCAACGAGCATTCATCCCAAACACTACCCGCACATGGAACACGCTGCCAGAAACACTTCGAACACACCCTTCACACAAAAGGTTCAAGAAAGGCATCGCGGATCTGTTCGGAACTACCAAACCCCCTACATACTTCTCATTCGGCTCAAAAGTCGGAAACACGTCACACTCAAATCAGAACGGGGAGCCTTCAGCTCAACGCTCATCTTTATCAAACACAAAGACTTTCTTCTCCAAGTTGTGTATGCGGCCACAAGTCAGAGACTGCAGCATTGTATTTTCCACTGTCCACTTTTTCAAGATTTGAGGACCAAGCTTCTTCGGCAGTTCGCACAATTATTAGGTCCTGATTTCAACCGACTACCAAACACAGACATTCTATACACACTGACGCATGGGCACAACGCAGTCGGGTGCTCGCGGCGTATATTGCAATGTAAACTTGCGATCAGTGAAGACCCCGAAATAAGCCCCTTGTTAATGGTCTTAACCCTATTCCCTGCGGGGGGCAGATTCTGCCCCCCCCCCCCCCCCGGTGGTTTTTCACTTGCCGCTTCTAAACCGTTAGGCTAGCGTCCTGAAACTTTGTGACTTTTCCCAAAATTGAATGGCGCGTGTTGTAAAAATTGTGAAAAATCGGTCCAACAGAGGCGGTTCCAGGCTCCTGTTTGGGGAGGGTGTTACGAATGCGGTTTTGCGGCGCATACTTCCTTCGTGGTTTGCAGTGCAATAAATGCGTCAGAAACAATTGCAATGCAATATGCATCATATATACTGGGATTGTACATATGTTTGGGGGCAGAGGCGCACTCAGGATAAAAAAAATGGGAGGCGATACCCACCCTGAAATTAGGTCCAACTTCAAATTAGTAAGAGGATAAAGGCGTTACACGCATGGTGCCCCCATGTTTTTCCCTGGATCCGCCTATGCGCAATATATCAAATTTAACAAATTAGAGCATATAATGCCCACACGTGACGTTCATGTCGTCCCAACCAATCACGAACAGCACATATTTTTTCTTCTGCAACCCCCCCACCATTTTACATTCCCTGAATACGCCTATGATTTTTTTTTGTCTTTTGATATATTAAAGACCAGTACATTTGAAGATCAAAAACATTGGGGAATGAAAATTGGTCGAGCCACATGGCCGCAATGACCTTTTAAAAATAAAAATAAAACATTTTCGAAATTTTTGCCCCCTGGCCCCCATTTTTGAACAAAACAAAAATTTCGGAGTTCAGAAAGAGAGATCTTGTCATGACGAATCGAATGGCGTTTTCCCCATCGAAATCGACTGAGCAGTTCTCGAGATCTCTGGGGGGGGGGGCAGAATCTGCACCCTGCACACACACACACACACACACACACACACACACACACACACACACACACACACACACACACACACACACACACACACACACACACACACACACACACACACACACACCCCCCCCCCCCCAGCAGGTTAACGTAATTCTGGCCGTCCGCAGGGAATAGGGTTAACGGCGACATGACCCTAAACTAACCTAACCTATATTTATGACCTAACCTAGCCCCGTCATTAAGTTCGATCGAGTAGTACACAGGCCTACGCCATTAAGTCCGATCGAGTAGTAAACAGGCCTACGCCATTAAGTCCGATCGAGTAGTAAACAGGCCTACGCTATTAAGTCCGATCGGGTAGGCATAAGATTCGCTCGTAGCCATTAAGTCCGATCGGGTCGGTCTAAAATTCGCTCGTAGCCATTAAGTCCGATCGGGTCGGCCTACGATTCGCTACGATATATATATATATATATATATATATATATATATATATATATATATATATATATATATATATATATATATATATATCTATATATCTATATATCTATATATCTATATATCTATATATCTATATATCTATATATCTATATATCTATATATCTATATATCTATATATCTATATATCTATATATCTATATATCTATATATCTATATATCTATATATCTATATATCTATATATCTATATATCTATATATCTATATATCTATATATCTATATATCTATATATCTATATATCTATATATCTATATATCTATATATCTATATATCTATATATCTATATATCTATATATCTATATATCTATATATCTATATATCTATATATCTATATATCTATATATCTATATATCTATATATCTATATATCTATATATCTATATATCTATATATCTATATATCTATATATCTATATATCTATATATCTATATATCTATATATCTATATATCTATATATCTATATATCTATATATCTATATATCTATATATCTATATATCTATATATCTATATATCTATATATCTATATATCTATATATCTATATATCTATATATCTATATATCTATATATCTATATATCTATATATCTATATATCCATATATCCATATATCCATACATCCATCATACATCCATACATCCATACATCCATACATCTATACATCTATACATCTATACATCTATACATCTATACATCTATACATCTATACATCTATACATCTATACATCTATACATCTATACATCTATACATCTATACATCTATACATCTATACATCTATACATCTATACATCTATACATCTATACATCTATACATCTATACATCTATACATCTATACATCTATACATCTATACATCTATACATCTATACATCTATCTATCTATCTATCTATCTATCTATCTATCTATCTATCTATCTATCTATCTATCTATCTATCTATCTATCTATCTATCTATCTATCTATCTATCTATCTATCTATCTATCTATCTATCTATCTATCTATCTATCTATCTATCTATCTATCTATCTATCTATCTATCTATCTATCTATCTATCTATCTATCTATCTATCTATCTATCTATCTATCTATCTATCTATCTATCTATCTATCTATCTAGCTATCTATCTATCTAGCTATCTAGCTATCTAGCTATCTATCTAGCTATCTATCTAGCTATCTATCTAGCTATCTATCTAGCTATCTATCTAGCTATCTATCCTCTAGCTATCTAGCTATCTATCCTCTAGCTATCTAGCTATCTATCCTCTAGCTATCTAGCTATCTATCATCTCTCCATCTCTCCATCTCTCCATCTCTCCATCTCTCCATCTCTCCATCTCTCCATCTCTCCATCTCTCCATCTCTCCATCTCTCATCTCTCCATCTCTCCATCTCTCCATCTCTCATCTCCATCTCTCCATCTCTCATCTCTCATCTCTCCATCTCTCCATCTCTCCATCTCTCGATCTCTCGATCTCTCGATCTCTCGATCTCTCGATCTCTCGATCTCTCGATCTCTCTCTCGATCTCTCGATCTCTCGATCTCTCGATCTCTCGATCTCTCGATCTCTCGATCTCTCGATCTCTCGATCTCTCGATCTCTCGATCTCTCGATCTCTCGATCTCTCGATCTCTCGATCTCTCGATCTCTCGATCTCTCGATCTCGATCTCGATCTCTCGATCTCTCGATCTCTCGATCTCTCGATCTCTCGATCTCTCGATCTCTCGATCTCTCGATCTCTCGATCTCTCGATCTCTCGATCTCTCGATCTCTCGATCTCTCGATCTCTCGATCTCTCGATCTCTCGATCTCTCGATCTCTCGATCTCTCGATCTCTCGATCTCTCGATCTCTCGATCTCTCGATCTCTCGATCTCTCGATCTCTCGATCTCTCGATCTCTCGATCTCTCGATCTCTCGATCTCTCGATCTCTCGATCTCTCGATCTCTCGATCTCTCGATCTCTCGATCTCTCGATCTCTCGATCTCTCGATCTCTCGATCTCTCGATCTCTCGATCTCTCGATCTCTCGATCTCTCGATCTCTCGATCTCTCGATCTCTCGCATCTCTCCATCTCTCCATCTCTCATCTCTCCATCTCTCCATCTCTCCATCTCTCCATCTCTCCATCTCTCCATCTCTCCATCTCTCATCTCTCCATCTCTCCATCTCTCCATCTCTCCATCTCTCCATCTCTCCATCTCTCCATCTCTCCATCTCTCCATCTCTCCATCTCTCCATCTCTCCATCTCTCCATCTCTCCATCTCTCCATCTCTCCATCTCTCCATCTCTCCATCTCTCCATCTCTCCATCTCTCGCATCTCTCCATCTCTCCATCTCTCCATCTCTCCATCTCTCCATCTCTCCATCTCTCCATCTCTCATCTCTCCATCTCTCCATCTCTCCATCTCTCCATCTCTCCATCTCTCCATCTCTCCATCTCTCCATCTCTCCATCTCTCCATCTCTCCATCTCTCCATCTCTCCATCTCTCCATCTCTCCATCTCTCCATCTCTCCATCTCTCCATCTCTCCATCTCTCCATCTCTCCATCTCTCCATCTCTCCATCTCTCCATCTCTCCATCTCTCCATCTCTCCATCTCTCCATCTCTCCATCTCTCCATCTCTCCATCTCTCCATCCTCTCTCCATCTCTCCATCTCTCCATCTCTCCATCTCTCCATCTCTCTCCATCTCTCCATCTATCTCTCATCTCTCCATCTCTCCATCTCTCCATCTCCATCTCTCCATCTCTCCATCTCTCCATCTCTCCATCTCTCATCTCTCTCCATCTCTCCGAT
>JAXIVJ010004262.1:0-84825 GCA_036785665.1 Chirona hameri | reverse complement strand
TAACACATTTGAAGTTAAAATTTTGTGTTCTTAACCTGAACAGAGGCGGTTCCAGGGCACAGTTTTGGGTGGGTTCGGAGGCGACATTGGCGATAATTCGGAAATGCGATCTTCACGGTTTCTTCGTAACTGCCTCAAGTATGAAGGGGTTGCATCGGTTTACGGTGATTGCAACAAGTGCAAATTAGTTGATGTTAATTAAATATCATACAAAATTGCATGGCAGAGGCGGTTTCAGGGGCTTGAAAAAGGGGGGGCTTCCAGGAAGTATTCAATGTTTGGCGGGAAGCCAATATAGCAATGTAAGGGGAATTTATATCTATCAAGATGTAAAAGATAGCTTCTGCTTTCATTATTTGCATAATTTATTACATATAGAGTTTCAGGGGCGTGTTCAGGCACATGAAAAGGGGGGTGACTGGCATGGTGATGACGATATGCCAGCGATAACGGCGCAATAGATGGTTACCTTATAATTATATATGCACATATGAGGCCAGAAAAGGGAACAAAGTCTTTTTCTCAGAGGCGCGCTCAGGAATGGAAGAAAGGGGGTCATATTATTGCAAGGAAACTAAGAGGCATGGGCGTACAATGACGTAACATACTGCTGCTTTCGGATGAGAAACGCACCACAAGGTACTCTACGAACGATTATAAGATAATAGGCGAGTCCAGGTAGAGTGAAAAGGGGGGTAAGTAATGTTAATTGAAGTTGTAAGTAAAATAGTCACTGTTGACTAGTTAGTATCATAATAGCGGATAATATGCTTATCAAAAGGTCTTGCGCCGCCCCAGTTTGTATCCTGGATACGCCTATGATGAAGTAAAACATGCAAAAAGGAACTATCTACGATCAGTAACATATTTATAGTGCTGGGTAGCAACTTGTCTGCGGTTAATATTGTTTTCCAATTTGACCTCCCTTTTTCACTAACCTGGTACCGCCAATGGCAAAAAAATATGATTTATAACTGTTTTGTCTAATGTCACAATCACATACCATTTCATTTATCAAAAAATCAACATAAAAATGATTTTATTACGCATTTACTTCACCCCCATATTGAGTGACCTGCACACGCCTATGATTTTTGAATTTTCAAACGTCACCGTCATATATCAATTTCCAATTCAATCTCTATCGATTCCTATTAGTTATGTTAAAATCGGTTTATAAACATGACAGCTATGTTGGATCAAAAATACCACTAAAATTTGAAGTTTTTGCCCCTGTTGCCCCCCTATCAAAAATTTATATTTTTTTATTATTATTTATAAATGTAGATTATGTTCAGGAGAAACCAAAAACCGTTTCATTTGTGAAAATCGGACGGGTAGATCTGGAGATCTGGGGGGGGGGGGGCGGGGGCGGCGGAATCCGCCCCCCCCCCCCTGTTACAATAGGGGTAGCCAGGAGCCTGTTACAAATAGGTTTAAATCCTCTCTGAAAACGAGGAGGGAAGACGAACTACCCGTGAACTACTTTCAAACCACCTACATTTTTAGCAAAGCAACAGACGTCAAACAGATATTGACACAAATATGGGGTACGGGTTCCCGCGGTCTGTTTATGCTGTATATACTCGGCGCAGACGCCGCTCACGTCAGCCGCGCGTGACGTAACATTCTTCCACACGCGAGGAAAGCAAAATGTCAGTGATTTCTCACGACACGCTCTGCATAGGAGGCGAGCCACGCACCGTACCTCGGAGAGGTCACAGACGATCACATTTGTAAAGGGCATGGTAATTGAAAGGTTTATTGAAGTTTACGAGTTATGGAAATATAAAGGTTAAGTTCTGCAGCAGAACTTCTGCTGCAGAACTTCTGTAGAAGTCACTTCTGCTGGTTGTCAACAATTATGTGTTGCTGGTGTAAATATGGCCAGTTTGCGTCAGCAGTCATCATGTTCAATGGCTGGTTTCCCACCGGGTAAACATGATACTCTTCAGTCAGTTTTGGACGGTGGAAGTAGCGTAGCAAAGGTCAAAAGTCCCGTCGCTCAAACATTCACGATTCATGTCCGTGACCTTTTGTAGGCCATCAAATGCCTACGAAACATTCATCCCACAAACCTTACTGTTATCACTTTCGTTGGAAAATGTGCCATGTTAGATGATAATGCTGTTGAAGCCTTACTTGGTCATAATGATGATGTTGGGATGTGCAGAGCAGGGGCGGCGGATTGCGGGGGGGGGGGGGGGGGGGGCAGGGTACCCAAAAGCCCCCAGTCGACAATCCTGGGGGCAAAAGGGTCATTTTGCCCCCCCAGATTTTAGCCGGCTCATTATCTGACGTTTTCAGCTGTGCAAAGTATTTTTTCCTGATTTCGTCTTAACCAATCATAGACCTCATGCAATGATTTTCACGTGTGCTCTGGCGATGAACAAACATCAATTTCTAATGATCAGTGAATCACTGTCCATATGCGTGTCATGAATTTATATAACTAGAAGTGATTATTGCTTGCTTTGCTTAGCGAAAATCGACATTGACCAGCGGCAGGGTCTGCACTATTCAATGTCTGTCGCAAACAAAGCTGGAATTCTTGTCATCTACACATCATCTACAGGCGTGACAGATTCGGGGCAGCTGGGCATTTTTGCAATTTTCTGGACTTTTTGGATCCAAAGAATTTTGCTCTCTTCATTTTTTTCTCTGGAAACTTGCTCTCTTTTCACCTGATCTTTCTGCATTGTAGTTAAAATACAGTTCAATTTTCCTCAGGATTTAATATCTATTACAAATCATATTTTTTTTAACTTTCGAAGTGAAATCATTTTCAAAAATGAAAATATTAATTTTCCTAACACGAAAATTTTACTCTCGAACTATGGATTTTTACTCTCCGGGACCAAATCATGAAACGAAACACATTGTTCGGGGTGTGGGGCGCAGTTGACCCTGACAAAAAGAAGAGGGTTAAACCATCTGTTTGCCCCTCGATCTGGCGGGCCTTAGAATGGTAAAAGTATTAGCCGAATTTGTCGATGTAAAATGAAGTATTCGGCCAGCTTTGGGTAGTAGGTATCTATAAAATCACAGCGCCAAAAAATAGCGTCTGCGGTGCAAATACATAATTGTGCACAACACTGAACACCCATATTGTAATATATGTATAGCAATTAGTACAATTTACACATCTTTCTTATCCTCTCCGAAATCTTACACATCTTTCTTGTCTTTCATCACGAAATTGTATGTCAGCACACTTCTTTGTTCTACAGCACATTTTTTAGAATGAACTCGGCAAATTGCCCCACATCCCCTGCCATTCCACCAGAGTTCGCCTCGGGCCGGGCTGGCCCTATGGGCCATGGGCCGGGCCTGGGCCGGGCCTCAACTTTAAGGAAATCACCTGGCTCTGGACGGGCCTGGGCTGAGAAAGAATGTGAAGTAATGCGCGCAAGCTCAGGTCAGAGCTTAAACATATTTTAACCAGCAGTTCACTTCCACAGCAACACGCTGTTGCTGTGGCTGTGGCTTTTTTTTGGTTAGCTTAGTTGGTTCATTGTTTCACATTTATAGTATACAAGTAAATATGTTAGGATAATGATCGCAAATTATGTGAAAATAATTATATACTTAATCTGAACGGGCCGGACCGGGCCTGGGCCTCAATATTATGAATTTGACCGGGCGTGGTCCGGGCCTGGGCTTGGTCTTCATGGGCCCGGGCCTGGCCGGGCTGGGGGTTGGTGGGCCCGTGGCGAACACTGCTTTCCACCCTAATCCCGCGGACCGCCGCAAGAGGGCAGGGAGGGCAGCTGACCCCCCAATCTAGAGTCTTTGATAAATGTAATCCGAATGTTTTAATGGGATGGATTTCCGAGATCAGGACCCACGCTAAGCTAAGCTTGTTGCGCGGGCCCTGACCCCACCATCTGATCACGCAATTCCAATCATTGCAGAATTTAGTGGCGAAGTTTATCGTCCCCAAAGACTGAGGACGCCCCCCCCCCCCTCCGGCTCGCTGGCTTGTGGGCAAACATATAATTTTGGTATTCTATGCAATCGTAAGAGGGAGCCCTTCCGAAAAGAAAAAAAGAAAAGAAAAACAGCGCGACAATTGGTAAGGGCCCTATCAGGGATGGCAAAGGCCCCCCCCCCCCCCCCCCAAGACCGACATATGCCACTAAGGCCTAGGAAGGGCCTGAAAGAAAACCATCCACTTTCATAATGGGATTTTTAACTGAGAATAGCAGTTTGAAAGGCCATGTCGATAAATATCTTACAGTATACCATAGGGCGTAGGAACAGGGTGGGGAGGGGGGGGGGGGGGCATGGCCGCTTCAATTTTTGCCATTTTTTAAAATAAAATATTTGATTTTGCTTGTTGAGATAAAAAAAATCTTGCCAAAGATCCCCGACGAGAAGAGCCCAAATCTGCAAATAAATATACCATAGGGGGGCAAATATCATAATATCAATCTGCAAATATCATATTCCATTGAGTTTCCCTCAACGAGATCAAAGTTTCACTGCCCCCCTCCCCATACACCCCCGCACTTTACGTGACGTTCCTACATCCCTGCAGCATACTCTGTTTGGTGTAAAAGTTTCTCCTGCCGAATATAATTGATGTTTTGTCCCTGTCATTCAGCGCTGTGTCGACAAATTCAGCGCTATGTCAAATAGCTTCCTAAGGAATCATGTGTTAAAAGCAGCGTTACTTAACCAGCAAACGAACATTTCCCCACGGACGATATTATGCTAGTTGTGTAAGTATGGATGAGAAAATCATGGCATTTGTACTTATTAACTTTATAAATAATTATTTTATCATAAGTTCCAAACTTTACAGTTCACTTATTTTCTTTTTTCTAGCACACAATGTCATAACAATATGCGCCACTTCCGAAATTTGCGCCACTTCTCGCAATCTATACTAAATGTGCGAGTCTGTGTTTATGAAATGCAATTATGTAATTGTAAATATTATGTGTAATTGATGTCCAAACAGCTGTGCCAAATTTGGCGCGCTGCGCGCCGCCGTTTTCCCGCTATTCTCGAAACACCTCAGGAGAGGGGAGATGACCCCCTCCACACCAGGGCGAGGGTTAAGGCACCTATACCGAACCAACATCAGCGATCGAAGAGGGAGTAATCGCTCAAAGTGGGGGTGCAGTTAACATTGGTGGCTCCCTCGACTAATACGTGGTGACTTGCCCCCCGCCCTCCGGCTATTAGGTATGCTTATGGTTATGGCATTGCGGGGTTATAAATTAATCGTTATTCCCCCAGCTTTAAGGCATTCATCCCGAACCAATATCAACGATCGAAGAGGTGAAACCGCTGAAATGTGAGGGGCCAGTTATAATTGTTGCTCCCCTCCCCCCAGGCTAAGATTTGGCATGTTCCCCCCCCATCCCTATGCGAGGTCTGAAATAGTTATTGTCCCCAACTTCAAGCATTCATCCAAAACCAATATCAGTGATCGATGATGGATAAATCGTTCAAAAGTGTCTGTGTGTGTGGGGGGGGGGGGGGGGGAGTTTCATTACTGCCCCCCCCCGCTTCAAAGTGAGCCCATTTGCTCCCCAACCCCCGTTCTACGCCTATGATTATGAAGTTGTGAATTAATCATTATCTGCCAACTTTATGGCAACAAACGAACCAATATCCCAATGACATTATAAATCGCTCAAAAGTAGGAGCAGTTAATATTGTTGATCCCAGCCTAAAAAGTGGGGCCTAGCCCTCCCCGGCACCCTGGTTCTTACGCTTATGGTTAACACCCTATTGGTATTGTGGGGTTGTGAATTCTTTATTATTTTCTCACTTAAAGCATTCATATCGAACCAATATCAGTGATTGAAGGAGGAGAAATGTTCAAAAGTGATGTGTGTGTGTGTGTGTGGGGGGGGGGGGGGGAGAATTAACATTGCTGCTCCCCAGCCTGAAAAGTGTGTGTGTGTGTGTGTGTGTGTGGAGGGGGGGGGGGGGTGGGGGGGGGCTTGGCCCCACGGACCCCCTCGTTCCTACGCCTATGAAATGGATGATTTTGTTACGAATACCAAGATAATTGATATTTATTAAAAGCAGCGATACCACCGAAAGATAAAACCTTTTTTTGATGTTCCTCGTGTAACTATTCATGTGCGCGCGAAAACAGGTAGGTAAATGATTAGGGAATATATTTAGCGTGTGGATGGTGTAACATGTGAGGATGCATGCCATATCTTAAAATATATTTAGTTTGAATAATCGGCATTTTCTTGCGCCCATCACGATGAATACGCGTCACGGCATCAGCATGGGTCCGAAGGCGACGGTACAGTCGCTGGCACAGTCGGTACAGTCGCTGACCAGGCGTCTCAGCGCTCCTCCGACTTGTGTTTTGTCCAAAACACTTTGCACACCCCTCACGTGGCACGCGCCACGCGCAGTGGTAGTCACGCGCCCCACGTGATTCGGCACTAGTCTCAAACAGGGTAGGGTGGATGGGGCTACTCAGCAAAGAAGCCCGCTTGTCAATGGGACGTGCGGTTGAAGGTTGCAGAGCTATGAGCTTCTCAAAAGCTGGCGGGCATGGTATGCACTGAACTCAATAACAACTGGAAGGGACAAGGGTGCCTGAGAGCGGTCGCGGGCCGGCCGGCCACGCTGGAACGCCGGGCCGGGCGAGGGGGTGGCGGGGAGTACGTATGGAGGGGTCGGACGCGTTTGATTAAACCTGTCATTATAACCTTCATGCTTGTAAATATGAATATATTTTGAGTGGATATTGGACGGATTTGATTGCGCCTTACAGCTGTATAATTTTATAGATTTTTATTTAGGAGTATCCACACAGTGCATACTCCGGGCCGATCATTTCTCTACATATCTGTGTTTGTCCCATGTCCGTGCGACTCGTGGTTGCCGAGATACTGGTCCGGGATTGCAACCCCCAACAGCCCCGCTGTGTTAACCCGCGAGTTGCTGGGGTATATTTCATAACGCGACTTACTGGGGGGGGGGGGGGGGGGCTATTTTTTGCCCCCCCCCCCCCTCTGATCTCCGGAACTACTGGACCGAATGTAAAAATTCAAACGGCATTCGATAGCCCTTGGAAATTTATCGAGGGAAACATAATATTGTTGACCTCCGGGTCACCGATGACGTCACAGGTCAGGTCAAGTACAAAATGTTTGACCGTGTCAAAAGGTCTCGATGGATGGAATTGTCGCGCAAAATTGCGATATTAAACGCATAAACTGTCGATACATCGGTATGATTCGTATTTCTGACTCTTCTAAGTACCTTTCTAAGCTGTTTATGACCTTGGGTCAGGTCAAGGTCATCCGAGGTCACGAGGTCAAACTGCAAATTACGGTCATTAGGCGTTGTAACACATGTTTATGGGTTTGATTTTCGTCTAGAACGCGAAAAATGACCTTAGAACATTGTTTGTTCCATATAAATAGAAGTGAAAAGCAAAAATGGAAATGCGTTTTTTTATGCATAGTAATGCTGTGAGAAGTGGTCGATTTGTGTCATTTAAAGGTCATAACTCGGTCATTTTTAAAGATATCGACTTTAAATTTGGTACACATATTCACCGCATACGTCTCGATCACATATATTCCGGTTTTTTGATAATTCTGATTTTTTCTTGAAAAGTTTGTAAAAACAAAACAAAATGTATTTGGATTTCTCAAAATTTTGAATAAAAAAAAACTCACAAATCCGAGATGGCAGTTTGATAGCGCGGTCTATTTTCAGTAATTTGATTTAAAACAATTTAGTTTATCTCAAATATCGTACCTTTGACAGCGTTTTCCGCAAACCATTATTTTGCAACAAAACCCGAAGAATATGACGTCACTCTGACGTCATTCCCGGTTGACCTATCATAGCCTCATATTTTTCCGTTTGCCAAAATGTGTAGAATTGATGTGAGACAAGGTACTGCAAGTTTGGTGACGATACCGGTGTTCGTTTAGGAGTTATTGCAAAATAACGGGAGGGGCGGCAAAAAATAGCCCCCCAGTAACTCGCGTGTTAACCCGGCAGTCACTGGGGTATATTCTGTAACATGACTCACTGGGGGGGGGGGGGGGGGGGAACGCGCAAGGCGGCATTCGAAAGCGCTCAATGATATAAACCTTACGCAAACTTAAAAATGTAAAATTAAGGTCACATGTCAGGTCAAGGTCAAGACAAACGTCAAAATCGAGGTATTTGAGTTTATGGACAATACTTGCCATCCATGGCCTTCGATTGCACCTATAATCACCCAAAGTGCTGTCAAAGGTATGATACATATCCCACATGAGCTAAAGTGAGATTGTTGGAAAAGATCAAGGTCAAGGTCAGGTCACAAAAGGTCACTATACACAAAATATCTACGAAAATCATGCAGCACATGTTTTATGGATGCTTTTACGCGTAGAATTCGATAGTGGTAGTCATTTTACCACTTGACTTCATTTACGTGAAGTTAGTGTCAAGTTCAGGTCAAGTTCAGGTCACTGAAGGTCAAAATTTGAAATTGATCAATCTAAATGAAAAAAAAACGTGTTTCTATATGAGTTTTATCTATAACAACAGTGCTGGCATTTATTTGTCTGTATCTGGTCAATACAAGCAAAACAACGCAATTTCAAAATATGACGTCATGATTTACCCATACTTTATATGCCATGTCAGTCAAAAAAGATGACATCATTTTGAAATTTGGTATGGTAGTTGCCCATATGTCGTTATCCGACACATATTCCGTTTTTTTTCAATATCTTTGAAAAATTTGATTTTGTGAGCATTTTTTAGAAGAAAAAAAACATTGGGGTCAAAAACCAACATTTTCGAAATTTCGATATAGCTGGTTTGTAGCCTTGCCATTTTATACCTTTTAGCGTTTTTATATTGCATTTTGCTTCATATGCGGCATTTGTACGGCCTGGCAAAGTTTAGCCGATTTTAGTGTCAAAATCGTGTTTAGTGACGTCACTAAATTCACTATATCTCGAACAATTTCTGACGAAATTTGTATATTTGTTCTCAAAAGGTGTACAAATGATGCCCGGAAAGGTACTGAAATTTTGGCGTCGACATCTGCATTAGTTATTGAGATATTCCTAATATTCCTAGGGGGGGGGCTGAGAAAAGACCCCCAGTGACTCGCGGGTTAATCCGCGTTCGGTTCGGCGATTCAACATGGCGGCCAGGGGCGACAACCTGCGCCATACCCGGCTGCGCGGGCCGCCAACCTCTGATGGCTTGCCGATATATAATATACACTTCGGAAATAGGCCGCCCGGCCGGCGCGGCGCCGGCGGTATACAGCCACTGACAGCCCTATCGGCAAAACTTACGCAACGTGCCCTCGTTCACAGTGAAATTTCGCAACACGGACCTCGTCCCCGGTAACGAAGCCAAAAATATCGGTATCACTTTCGACCGTTATCTTTCTTGGGATTCACACGTTGAGCAGCTGTCCCGGAGGTGTGTTGGCATCCTGACCGCCATCTCTCACCTACGTCACTACCTACCACCCGGCTGCCTACCCACCCTCGTCTCGGCCCTGGTCTTCTCGCACATCCACTACGGACTCGCAGTGTACGGTAACGGTTCTAGAAAAATCTGGCTACCATCCAACAAATAATCGACTTTACAGCTCGCATCATTTCTGGAAAGCGCAAATTCGATCACATCTCCGGCGTGCGAGAGGACCTGGGCTGGCTGGATTCCCGGACTTGGTCGTCCATCACACACTGACACTGCTCCACAAGGTCCGTCGCTCTGGGCAGCCTGAGTCTCTGGCCGTCCAATTCTGTACAAACCGCGAGCGACTCAACCACGTGCGTAGCACCCGTAGAGACGACTTGCTGGGTCTCCCAAACATACGCGGCTCAGCAGCGGGTAAAAGTCAGTTCGTGTATCGTGCCGCTGACCAGTACAACTCGCTGCCACCTGAGTTTACCGTCATGCCTATAACAGTGTTTAAGCGCGCATTGAAGAGGCGACTGGTGTCTGGTGACGATGACGATCGCCGCTGATGGGCTGATCTGATGTGATGCAGGCTGTGATATGTTCATTTCGACTTTTAACTGTACTGTATGCTTGTCTTTTACCCACTTCAACACCATCATTGTGTGACTCTGCAGGAAAAGCCCTTTTGTCTTCGGCCATGTATAGGGGACGGCTACTACGAGGTCAATAAATACATAGATAAACGGCGCTCCCCCCCCCCCCCCCCCCCGCTCCGGCGCGCCGTGTTGGCGGAGCGTACCGATGCCTCCACTCGACCGAGTATTGTGGACGATTGGAGTGTCTCAGGTAAAATCGGAGTCCTTTCCAGGAATCTTGAAGAAACGAGCTTCGCATTCAGCATAAATACTTGTATCCGTTTCCAGTGGCGCACGCAGGGGGGTCAAAGGGGTCAGCTGACCCCCACGAAATTTCTGAGGGGCCCGTATTCTGGCCCATACCTGGCAGGGGCCCGGTCTTGGTCAGGCCTGATCGAGGCAGCGGCCCGGTGCTGGCAAAGGCGTGATATGGGGCCCGGTCAGGACGAGGGCCCGGTCCTTGCATATTCTTGATAGGGGCCCCGTTTCTGGTAGGGGCCCAGTCTTGGTCAGGCCCGATCGAGGCAGGAGGCCCGGTACTGGCAAAGGCGTGATATGGGTTCGGTCAGGACGAGGGGCCGGTTAGGACCAGGGCCCGGTCACAACAGGGCCCGGTTGTTCTGGTATATTCTTGATACGGACCTCTTTCTGGTAGGGGCCCGGTCTTGGTCAGGTTCGATCGAGGCAGGGGCCCGGTGCTGGCAAAGGCGTGATACGGGGCCCGGTCACAACAGGGCCCGTTCCTTGCAAATTCTTGACACGGGCCCGTTACTGGCAGGGGCCCGTTCCTGGTAGGGGCCTGATCAAGGCAGGGGCTCGGTGCTGGCAGAGACGTGATATGGGGCCCCGTCAGGTCGAGGGTCCCGTCACAACAGGGACCGGCCCTAGCAAATTATTGATACGGGCCCGTTCTTGGTCAGGCCTGATCGAGGCAGGGGCCCGGTGCTGGCAAAAGCGTGACATGGGGTCCGGTCAGGACGAGAGCCTGGTCACAACAGGGTCCGGTCCTTGCAGATTCTTGATAGGGGCCCGTTACTGGTAGGGGCCCGGTCTTGGTCAGGCCCGATCGAGGCAGGGGCCCGGTGCTAGCAAAGGCGTGATATGGGGCCCGGTCAGGACGAGGGCCCCGTCACAACAGGGCCCGGTCCTTGCAAATGTTTGATACGGGCACGTTCTGGTGACACAGGCTCGTTCCTGGTAGGGACCCAATCTTGATCAGGCCCGATTGAGGCAGGGCCCGGTGCTGGCAAAGACGTGATATAGGGCCGGGTGACCTTGCAGAGGTCACTGACCATACATTTCACATCGGTGGTCTGACATGGCCCAAAACTAGTGGCTGGAGCAAACATGAACTAAATATATCCTTTTATAACTGATAAATATGCGTTTTTTTCGGCTCAAAGGGTTACATTGAAAAGGTCACGATTATAACTTGACCTTAGTCCACTGCTATAGAACATCCGAGATATACAAATTGTAGTCCCTAATGACCTCATGACGTGCTATGAGTTCCATGTCGCTCGATTAACCACTGTGCCGGTGGTGCTACCTAGAAGTTGTTTGGTGGTCATGTCATTTGACCTGACCTGGTGACCTGACCGGACCAGGTCAGGACTCAATTTTCTGCCAATACGTTGACTAGCTATTCATTTCAGGTTCTGAAAGTTTCAAGTCGATATCTCTACGCGTTTTCTTATTATAGCGGACAAAAACAAAGGGGAGGGGGCGAAAAAAACGCCCCTCCCCAGAGCCTGCAGGGTTAATTCCTATTATGTTTGCGAACGTATCCTATAGCGTAGCTTATACGGGACTTTGGCGACCAAAGGCTGGGACTTTTAATCTTGTAGACGACATGAATCTGGGAGGTTAGAAAGGAAAAAGCGCCATAATTTGGCCCAATTTCTTAAATTGCCTCAATTTCCGAAGAGATGATTCCTTCATGCCTAGAGAATATACAATCCCGTGTAAACGCGGTTTCTATCTACACTAGAATTTGCGCATAAGCATCTCAAACATATATGGGCGTTATGGGCGTAGCCAAATAATATTGTAACACTGAACTTCACTGATGAAATAAAATGCTTCGCTACTTGGCACATGTTAGGTACGTTTCATCGTCAATACTAGAGATGTCCATACTTTAGGGACCGATTATTTTGAGTATCCCATCCCAGCAAAGACAATGGGTAGCAGATCTTCCGAGAGAAAAAAACACCTATAGTTATTACGACGTTTGAAAATTTTGACGCGATCTGTTCCCCGTGCTTCTCTCATTTTGACCAAACTCCAGAAATCCTGTGCGCAGCTTCCAGACAGCTATGCAGCAACTGGTTGACACCAGACCATGGATCCGTTGGTTATGCCTTCCCAAGACATGCGCGAGACCGTCTCCACATTTGTTGCGATGCTGTATGTCATGATGCTGTATCGTTCACCACTACTGCATGTTGTCATTGACCTCATTTCGTCAACTCCCGACAGTTGTACCGCACATCAGTAGCACACGCACCTAAAATTCGCACATGAGTAGCACACGCAGTCACCTTACACGACATTGACAAGACAATTATCATGTCTCAGATCCCATGCTGTAGGGGGCCCGGTAAAAAACAAGTGACCGAAATCCGCGAAGTTTTCTTTAAAAAAACGTGTGGGGGCCCGCACACAAGGGGGCCCGCTCTTAGGGCTCTGACCCCCCCCCCCCCCATGGAATTCTGCGTGTGGCACTGTCCATTTCTCTTAGATACAAAATTAAAGGGGGTAACTACCATGCCACGTTGCATTGCCTTATCACTGTGGAGCGGGATTCGACTGCCTTGGTGACGTCACGGCTACTAAACAACTGCCCCCCCCGTCGCACTTCCCTATCAACCCGCGCACAGCAGGGGTGGGTAGATTTCCGTCCCCCCCTCAGGTTTGTCAAAGATAGCGAAAAAACGGCGGCGCGCAGCGCCGCCGGGTTTTGATAGACCTGTTAGGAAATCAATTGCGCACACTTTGAGAGATAAAAAAATATGCTCGGGTCATCTGAGGTCAGGTCACCAGACCAGGTCAAGTGACCCCACCACCAAAAATGTTTGCAGTTGTGCCAAAGCCAGAGTTTTTCACCGATCAGGTTGAAACTTACAGGATGTCATGAGGGCATCAGTACTTACAATTCGTTTAACTCGGAATTTTGATATCGGTGACCTAAGGTCAGGTCAATTTCGTAACCACTCCATAATAAGTCAATGGGGAAATATACAAATGCTTCCTATTTCAAGGATATGCATGGTACTAGTCCAATTACTTCTGGATCATGTTATTATAGGATATTCTTGATGATCCAAGTGTAAGTTTTGTTCAGTGACCCCTATTGGGTCATTTGAGGTCATGCGAGGTCACCATCACTTTTTTGTCAATAACTCTCGACATAATGAAGATAGAGAAGTAAAACAGATATAAATGCGTTTGTCTCGTCAAAACACGTCTTCCCATATGCAACATACCCTACTTGAGTTACCACTTGACCTTGACCTTAGGTCAAATTGTTAAGTTGATTTAACAAGGTCACCATATATATCAATCAAAGCGCCTTGACAAGATAAACACAATGGCGTAAACAGTTTTCCGTTATCTTTATTAAGTACAAAGTTAATAGCAAAAACGATTTAACAAAAAACTGCATTTTTTCTTCTTTTTGACCACTGGAGCCTCAAATATTGACCTGAGATCAAATCTGAGGGCACCTCAGCGATTACAAATTTCACTGGCTGGCGTTTGCTTTTTTCCGTTTGTTTCTAACTATCATCCTTTCTGAGATATATGGGAATTTCTGGAGCGATGTCCTAAAACAGGAAAAACTGGAAAATTTGACCTTTGATGACCTCTGGTGACCTCAATTTTGACCTGACTTAAAAAAAACACTGAAATACTTTCGATAGAACATGTATGAAGCTATCAAATGCCCTTTCCACTTCTCGCTACGTTGCGTAGTTTTCGAGATCTCAGGGGGGGGGGGGGGGGGGGCGGAAATCACCTGTCATTGTCATTGACCTCATTTGTAACCTCAATCCCTGCAGTTCGTGTTCGGCGCAAAGCCCCTGCAGTGCGCGGGTTAAGAACGGAACTGCGAACACCAAGCCAAACCAAAATTGGTTGCCATCTAAACAGACACTTTCATATGACAAAAAAAAAATTGACGACAATATCTGACGACGATGGAGAGACACCTATTTCGCGACGTTTCTCTTTATTGTGTCAACCCAAAAACACAAAATACACATGAACACGATTGCACTGACCCAAGCCACCATCACGCGTTAGAAAGCACGCAATGTTCCACTGAATCGAGAACACTCAACGTTAAAAATAAACCATACATCGTGTCAACGCCACCTACCTAACAGCTAACGCCGGTATATTTGCAAATAGACTAGGTCACACACTATCTACTGAATCAGTAACCACCTTATTGCCTGCAAAAGGTGAACACTGCCCTGCAATGATGGCACGCTTGAAACGTAAGGCAATGTACCTGGTACACATTTCATCGCACCATGCTTAGTTGTTTACAAACGGGAAAAGATGCACCACGAGCATATTTTCATCCGCTGTCCACAAGGCGAATATATTATAGTCCCAGTTCGAGAACAACAATGACCGTACATGCGCACTCGGCTGGGAGTGGCGATATACTGGGTATGACGCCATTTTCACGAAACAACTCAGCCACTTCGTCACTTCTTGGTCACCGTTCGTCACTTCAATCCGTTCCCTCGCAGCCATATGCACAGACTCATGAGTAATGACATGAGCATTGTCTCCAGCGTTTCCGCCGGTAGCCGAAGGCATCACAAAACACTCACGCACCAACTGGTATATAGACAGCCACCTGTACGGTGCTGCCATCTCTGGGCGACATTACAAGACGAGCTCCTTAACCTGCTCCCAGGGGAAGTCATTGCGGCCAAAGTGGCCATAGCTGGCGGTCTGCTGGTAGATAGGCTGCCGCAGGTTGAGATCCCTGGAAAACCAGACAGAGGTCTCGAGTCAAGGTCACAACAGGTGATCAGAGGTCACGGGTCAAGGTCACAGGAGGTGATCAGAGGTCATGGGTCAAGGTCACAGGAGGTTGATCGAAGAACGGAGAATGGTCGTCACGTCAGTAACAGTGAAATGGCCTGATCTCGGTCACTGTTTCCACTGTAAACGTTTGAAATTAATTATTAGGGTGAGTTATACATTCCTGTGCAAACACTGTTACACCAACCAGCGCTTACCTTGCATGCACATTTTGGTGATTTATCACAAAGTTATGCGGAAACGAGCAAGCGAGAGCCAACTTCTCGAACATTCTCTTGGAATCACTGGCTAGATAGTGAACGACTTATACCTACAGGGTGTTCAATAATGAATGTCAATTTGCAAATGTTATTCTTTATATATTAAACAAAAGTGTGTTTGTTAGACTACTACACACCAGAACATCTGGACATTTGCATTTTTGTGGAGTAATTTTCCCATCTAGCAAAACGTCTCCACGACAGCACGCCAAAGTCCGGTGCGCTTTATGCCCTTTTCAATGTAGATAGCGCATGGCCCGGGTTGCTTCTTCTGGATTTTTGGAGTCAGCCAACTCCTGTACAGCTTTCAGCCGGTCCGGGTTTAACAAGGTGCCTTCCTAACTCCGCCAGGGTCACGGAAAACCAAACCAGTTTCCTAGTGACGTCAGACATGGGCTGTCCGCGGCCATTCAAACAGACGACAGATCACTCGCCTGCGCACGTAGCAGCCATGTAAATCTAGATGGGTTTGAGGCCAACTTGAAGCCTCATTAGTTAAGAATATTAGAACGAACCTCTGAAGTACGTTATTCTAGCTATATAATATGTGCTGAATATAAAATATATAAAAAACTTTCGATTTAAATTCAATTTCCCCCAAATCTGAATTCAAAGATCATCCACGTCTACTGCTATTTCGAATATGACGTATTTTGCCGTTGGGCACGAAGAGGGGATGATGGCGTCTTCACCTCTCAGGTTTCACCGGCTGTGTGACACGTGTGCCACGTGATGGAAATAAAAATGTTCAAAAATTTCCAACAATCCTTGAAAATGTATAGGTACGTGCTACGCCGATTTCTACTATTCGTACTTTCGATTTTAAAATCAACATTCTTTATGAGACACCCTGTATGTTGGACTCCAAATTACCATGATACCACTCTAAATTAAGCCGACCAATACCTTTTCTTGACATCTTAAACCAGATCGGACCCTCCTGTGTTGGCTGGATAATATTTTTGACAACCCATATTAGTCAACACTTACCTGACGATTTTGCCGGGCCGAAGATCGAAGTTTTTCTTGACGATTTCCAGCAGCTGCCGCTGGGTGTACTGACTGGTGCCGTAGTGGAAGACGGTGATGGAGATGGGGTCGGCCACTCCGATCGCGTAGGAAACCTGGCGACATAGCGGAAAATACTAAAATGTCTCCAGAACTGCAGAAAAAGTGGAGAAATTGCCACTACCGGTGTTGCCAAGTGGAAAAGTGGAGAAATTGCCACCTATATTGGAGATAGGTGCACTGTCCTTATCAATAACTGCATTTGTAGTTGCATATGCACCGATGTTCGATAAGCAACAACTTTTAATTTGCTTATTTACAATATTTAGCTTAAAACTGAGCAGTACGTGCAGGAACCAGAGCGGGTGAAGTAAAAGGTCCGTTGGGAATACGTAAATCCAACAAAGGAAAAAAGCAAAACAAAATTGCAGATGTAAAAGACAACCTCAAGACGTTGCACAATACATTATCTTGGAGGTGATGTGTAGATGAACAAAACTCTAAACAGTGATTTCGCACTGGCTACTCGACTCCTTGCAGGTTCACAGTACAACCTACCTGAACGATACTCGACTCCTTTCAGGCTGACAGTACAACCTACCTGAACGATACTCGACTCCTTGGAGGTTCACAGTACAACCTACCTGAACGATACTCGACTCCTTTCAGGCTGACAGTACAACCTACCTGAACGATACTCGACTCCTTGGAGGTTCACAGTACAACCTACCTGAACGATACTCGACTCCTTGGAGGTTCACAGTACAACCTACCTGAACGATACTCGACTCCTTTCAGGTTCACAGTACAACCTACCTGAACGATACTCGACTCCTTGGAGGTTCGCAGTACAACCTACCTGAACGATACTCGACTCCTTGGAGGTTCACAGTACAACCTACCTGAACGATACTCGACTCCTTGGAGGTTCACAGTACAACCTACCTGAACGATACTCGACTCCTTGGAGGTTCACAGTACAACCTACCTGAACGATACTCGACTCCTTGGAGGTTCACAGTACAACCTACCTGAACGATACTCGACTCCTTGGAGGTTCACAGTACAACCTACCTGAACGATACTCGACTCCTTTCAGGCTGACAGTACAACCTACCTGAACGATACTCGACTCCTTGGAGGTTCACAGTACAACCTACCTGAACGATACTCGACTCCTTGGAGGTTCACAGTGCAACCTACCTGAACGATACTCGACTCCTTGGAGGTTCACAGTACACCCTACCTGAACGAGGCAGCGTTTGCAGAGGCCGGCCTTCACCAAGGACTTGGCCACCCAGCGAGCAGCGTACGCGGCAGACCGGTCCACCTTGGTGTAGTCCTTACCACTGCCGACCGGTCAGAGGGGAGAGGTTATCAGTGTACTACATGATACAATCAGCCTGGATAACTCAACCAAATCGCATAGTAGTTTAACTAAAACAATACACGTGAGCGCCACATTTTAGCAGTGCTTAATTACATCAGTTCATCAGTATCAGTTAAATTAATCATTGGTTCAAACGTTCGTGCGTGCTAATGTCGAGTGAGTCTGCAGATGAAAAAGATTCACCAAGGTTTATCCTGGACAAGCTGCCCATCGCAAAATAAAAGGCACCCGCTCCACCACGATGCCCCATTACACTACAATATGATGCCGCTGTGTGCTCCCCTCTCTCACCTGTCATGGGCGTTCATCTCACCTGAACGCTCTCCTATGGGAGTCCCTCTCACCTGAACGCTCTCCTATGGGCGTCCCTCTCACCTGAACGCTCCGCTATGGGCGTCCCTCTCACCTGAACGCTCCGATATGGGCGTCCATCTCACCTGAACGCTCTGCTATGGGCGTCCCTCTCACCTGAACGCTCCGCCATCGGCGTCCCTCTCACCTGAACGTTCCGCTATGGGCGTCCCTCTCACCTGAACGCTCCGCTATGGGCGCCCACCTCACATGGACGCTCCGCTATGGGCGTCCATCTCACCTGAACGCTCCGCTATGGGCGCCCCCCTGACATGGACGCTCCGCTATGGGCGTCCCTCTTACCTGAATGCTCCGCTATGGGCGTCCCTCTCACCTGAACGCTTCGCTATGGGCGTCCCTCTCACCTGAACGCTCCGCCATCGGCGTCCCTCTCACCTGAACGTTCCGCTATGGGCGTCCCTCTCACCTGAATGCTCCGCTATGGGCGTCCCTCTCACCTGAACGCTCCGCTATGGGCGTCCTTTTCACCTGAACGCTCCGCTATGGGCGTCCATCTCACCTGAACGCTCCGCTATGGGTGTCCTTCTCACCTGAACGCTCCGCCACCGTGTGCGCCCCAGCCGCCGTAGGTATCAACAATGATCTTCCTTCCTGTGAGGCCGGCGTCGCCCATGGGACCTCCAATGATAAACTCCCCGCACGGGTTGACGTGGTAGATGGTGTGCCCAGTCAGATATTTGGACGGAATTACCTCTGGAATCACCTGGGGAAAGGGCACACATGCGTGGGTGATTTGTTGTTTGAAGTGTATCACATGCAGTTTACACAAATATAGCATCACTTGTGAGTGGTGCACGCCGATGATTTTCTGGTTGATCAATGATCATGGAAGCGTACATCTGAAGTTTGGCTATGCTACGTCCAATCCAGAAAGGCGCTATAAATAGTGCCTTCTTAAATAGTTTTGCCCCCCCCCCTGTTACCCACCTATCACACATTTCGTTTGGTTTTATTTTTAGAAATGTAGATCGTGTTGAGGAGAATATTTTTTTTTTGATTTTTTTTTAATCGGACGGGTAGATCTCGAGATCTCTGGGCAGGGGGGGGGGGGTGAATCCGCTCCCCCTGCCACTAATAGGGGTAGCCAGGAGTCTGCCACTAATAGGGTTAAGTAGTCCTTACCAGGCGCGCATGCTTTTTTATATGTCTAGGTGTGCATTTTCCCATTGAAACTACTATACTGTTTGCAGGATATTTGAAAAGGTAATCTAGCTGGACGTTTGTGTAAAATCATCGCGGACAATTTACCTATTTCGGCTGCAGGTGATGCAACTGTAGTGGAGGTTAGTGGTTGCGCTCACCTTCTGCATAACTTCGCGGCGCAGGTCCTCGATCGAGATCTCCGGCGCGTGCTGAATCGATACCACCACGCTGTGGACTCTCAGAGGAATCATGGCACCGCCCTTATTGGCGTACTCAATCGTCACCTGGTGGAGACACAGGGCACTGGAACTGTGACAAACTACCGATAGGTAGCAGTAGCATCGATGTGTTCTTTTGTGGTGCAAACATGAACTAAAAACATGTGACGAGCAATCAGTTGAGAAGGTGGTGCAACGACAAGTTACACTAACTTGTAACTGTCATTGGCATAGGTGGGCAACGGTCCGTTACTCCGTTACTCCGTTACTAACGAAGTTACTTTTTTAGTAACGAAGTAACGGACTCGTTACATTTTGTTACAGTAACTGACCGAGTAACGGAAGTTACCTTTGTGGTCCGTTACTTAGTTACTTTTTACTCCGTTACTCCGTTACTTCGTTATTCCGTTACTTTTTGCCTGTACTTGTTTCCTTCACGCCCGGGTTTATTCGCACCAGCCCAATCAATGCCTTACATACGTAAAACAAACTCGAATGTCGTTTGGCGTAAAGGGCTGCCAAATGTCGTACCTGTTGGGCTGTTGCCTAATGCAGCGCAATGCGCAATGACAGCGATAAAGGTAGCTGTCTCCCGATCCCGATGCCGCGAAACGTTGACAATGTTCGTCAGCTGATATAGGCCGGCGGCAAGCTGGCAGCACTAGTTTATGATAAGGCGAGCCGAATTTAAGCGCTTTTAGAGTATAGTCATTGCATTTTGACAGAGTTGTATGTAGTCTGAGCAATGAGTGTTCATTAATCTATTATTTTTTCACATCGAATAGTTGAAGGTAGTTTATCTCATACACTACGACCATAGCCAGCTGACGACAGTTATCAGGGTTAGCTCCAGTCGGCTTTGAGTTACAGCCGCCACGCAGTTCGCCCACCTCACCACCGCCATAGCGTTGGATCTCTTGTGTGTCCGGGCAAACACGGTAATTAATTACTGGCCATGACTGTTCACTGTTCAGACGCCATCGCCGCTGAAAGGTTACAGCGTCTTGTAAGGTTATCGCGCAGCTATCCGGGTGTTCGCGGTGAGCAGTTATTTTTAGTTTTCTTTAAGAAATAACTTACGAATAGTTTCATAAGCCAGTTTTATTACGAGTGAGCGCTTCGCGCTCGCTCGTCTTCCCATGGTATATGGGAAAAATATGATTATGAGCGGCCCGGCCCGGCCCGGCCCGGCCCGGCCCGGCCCGACCCGACCCGACCCGTGGCGACGCTTTTGAGAAGCTCATATATCTGCAACCACACGTCCGATTGACAAGCAGACTTCTTTGCTGAGCAGCCTCATCCAACCTACCCTGTTTCAGACCAGTGCTGGCTCATGTGTGTGACTACCACTGCGCGTGGCGCGTGCCGCGTGAGGGGTGTTGCAAAGTGTTTCCTCGCAAAAACTCTGCAACGGCTGAACCGATTGTGTTCAAATTTGGTGTCTGGTTAGGGACCCCTCAGCCGCCACTTTCTACAAGTCAGGGGTGGGGTGCCTCTGCACGTGCGCACGTGCACACCCCTATTATATATATATCAGGAACGGCTGAGCCGATTGTGTTTAAATTTGATGTGTGGTTAGGGACCTCTCAGCCGCCACTTTTCCACAAGTCGTGGGTGGGGTGCCTCTGCACGTGCGCACGTGCGCACCCTTTGTGTATCTCAGAAACTACTTGCCCGATGGAGTTGAAATTCGCAATACCTATCCTTCGCGCTCGCTCGTTCATCGCCAACTACGGCACCTTACTGGTAATACAAAGTATAAGTAAAAGTTAAAAAAAGGTTAAATGGAAATAATGACCTTTTCTCACACAAAAAAATGGAGTTATTACTTGAAATCGACAGAAGAGACCAAAATAGATTGTAAATTCATCACATTTTGCATACAAACTTTCCTACCGAAAGATATCATAACAAGCTAAAAGATATCAAATGGCAAGGGCTACAAAATAGTATCTCGGATTTTTGGACATTTTGGTTTTTGACCCAAAAAATGAAAAGAAGATTTTATTTGTAAAATTCCCTCAAAATCCAAATTTGCAAATATATAACAAAGCAACTGGAAGACATCTTGAACAACCACATGCAGACAGCACCCAAACCAAATTTAAAAGCAATATCTTTATTTTTGACGGACTTATCGCTCCTTAAGTATTAGTCATGACGTCATATTTTTTAATTGCGTTTGTTGGCTTTTAGGGACCAGATACACACAAATAAATGCCAGCATTATGTTTCTGAGACAAAATTAGTCTAGAACCATGCCTTGGTTATTTCGATTTATCAATTTCAAATTTTGACCTTATGTGACCTGACCTTGACCTTATATGGTGTCCGATTGTGGAAATGTTGAAGAAAAAAAAATGATCTACTATTGAATTATACGTGCAAAATAACCCATACAACATGTGTCACATGACTTTCGTAGACCGAAGGGGGAGGCGAAAAGCGCCCCCCCCCTTCCAGCCAATGGCGTTCGGCTGAGACCCCAGCCAATGCCGGGTTAACGACCGGTATTTGCAAGAACCTTTTGGTCCTGATCAAACTGCGGGATTTTCCAGTATTTATTTTTTTACGCAATGGAGTGGAAAATATATTTTGCGTTCTGCTTGTTGTGATTATATACCCGACGCTCCTCTATAATTAACAGCCATTTAATACAAATGTAACCAAATTAGCAGTTAACCCGCGAGTTACTGGGGTATATTTCATAACACGACTTACTGGGGGGTATTTTTTGCCCCCCTCTGATCTCCAGAACTACTGGACCAAATGTAAAAATTAAAACGGCATTCAATAGCCCTGGGAAATTTATCGAGGGAAACATATTATTGTTGACCTAGAGGTCACCGATGACGTCACAGGTCAGGTCAAGTACAAAATGTTTGACTGTGTCCAAAGGTCTCGATGGATGGAATTGTCGCGCAAAATTGCGATATTAAACGCATAAGCTGTCGATAAATCGGTATGATTCGTGTGTCTGACACTTCTAAGTACCTTTCTAAGCTGTTTATGACCTTGGGTCAGGTCAAGGTCATCCGAGGTCACGAGGTCAAACTGCAGATTAGGGTCATTAGGCGTTGTAACACATGTTTATGGGTTTGTTTTTCGTCTAGAACGCGAAAAATGACCTTAGAACATTGTTTGTTCCATATAAATAGAAGTAAAAAGCAAAAATGAAAATGCGTTTTGTATGCATAGTAATGCTGTGAGAAGTGGTCGATCTTTGTCATTTAAAGGTCATAACTCCGTCATTTTTAAAGATATCAACTTTAAATTTGGTACACATACTCACCGCATACGTTTCGATCACATATATTTCGGTTTTTAGATAATTCTGATTTTTTCTTTAAAATTTTGTAAAAATAAATAAAATGTATTTGGATTTCTCAAAATTTTGAATATAAAAAACCCTAAAAAATCCGAGATAGCAGTTTGATAGTCCGGTCTATTTTCAGTAATTTGATGTAAGACAATTGAGTTTATCTTAAGCATCGTACCTTTGACAGCGTTTTCTGCAAACCATTATTTTGCAACAAAAACCGAAGAACATGACGTCATTCTGACGTCATTCCCGGTTGACCTATCATAACCTCATATTTTTCCTTTTGCCAACATGTGTAGAATTGATGTGAGAGAAGGTACTGCAAGTTTGGTGACGATACCGGTGTTCGTTTAGGAGTTATTTAAAATAACGGGAGGGGGGCAAAAAATAGCCCCCCAGTAACTCGCGGGTTAACTGATGCATATAACGGCGGCGTAGTTAGTGGTTGCGACCCTCAATTTTTGATTGCTTCATTTATTTTCAACATTAGGAGTTTTATATAGTTTTGTCTCTGGCTGTATATAACACTATGCTTTATAATGGCATGAAAAATAATATTTTGTTCCCCAAAAAATAACAAACAATACAAGAACTGGCAATTAAATCGGAAGCTCATCGATGCACATCGACGGCAACCTATTTATTGTCGGCGCTTTGTTTAGAGGTAATTCATCAACGCTGAACAGATTGATACAAAAGCGACAGATGTGTCGCTTTCGAATAGTGGAGGGAAAATACCGATCATGAACTCCTTAATAAGTAAATGTACTTGCATTTTAATTTTTCCAAACTTCCAACTTTGAATTAGGGAATAATTGTATTTAATTCTTAAATTTAGATCACATCATTTAATACCATAACGGTAGCCAAAGAAATTGTTGCTAAAAAAATCAAAAAGTCGTTATTTCCCTTTAATGGTTTACAAAAGTTACTAATCACAAAACAACACAAAAAGGCATAAAACCTGCGCTTACGTTGATATCACTTCGCTTTAAAAAAGTAACGGAGTAACGGAGTAACTGCAACTTCGTTACATTTTTTGACGATGTAACGGAGTAACGAGTAACGAGTTACTTTTTTGGAGTAACGGAGTAACGAGTAACAAAGTCGCATTTTGAAGTAACGGTGCCCACCTATGGTCATTGTAACTACAAATGTAGCGAGAAAATGAATGCTAAGAGATACCAGTTACCACTAACTTATATTAAATCACATATGCGCGTTAACGTTAACGTTGCCCATCCAGAGCTCAGACATACCTGGGTCTTTGAATCGGGCCGTGCCCACCACAGGGAGCCTTCCTTTCGCATATCGGAGATCTTTCGGTTCAGGTTGTGCGCTAGTACGACAGTGAGAGGCATACATTCTTCTGTCTCGTCAGTGGCGTATCCAAACATCAGACCCTGGAGAGGTCAGAGGTCAGAGGTCAGAGGTCAGAGGTCAGAAGTCAGAGGTCAGAGGTCAGAGGTCAGAGGTCAGAGGTCAGAGGTCAGAGGTCAGAGGTCAGAGGTCAGAGGTCAGAGGTCAGAGGTCAGAGGTCAGAGGTCAGAGGTCAGAGGTCAGAGGTCAGAGGTCAGAGGTCAGAGGTCAGAGATCAGAGGTCAGAGGTCAGAGGTCAGAGGTCAGAGGTCAGAGGTCAGAGGTCAGAGGTCAGAGGTCAGAGGTCAGAGGTCAGAGGTCAGAGGTCAGAGGTCAGGTTATTGGTCAGAGGTCAGCGAGGAGAGATCGAAGGTCAGGTAGCAGATGTCTGGGAGCACATATTGGAAGTGGGAAGGTCAAGTGTGAGAGATCAAATTCAGACATCAGACATCTGGAGTCCAAAGGGGGAAAAGGAAAATGGGAAGGGAAGGGGAACATGCACTTTATCGCATATCGCATATACGTTTTTAGCCAAACATTTACCTCTAATGGGATTCCACAATTGTGAGCAATATCACAACAAGTCATTTTTGTCAGCATCCATGTGCCGCAAAGTGATACTTATGACAACATGATACATACTACTGCAACATTATTCATAAAGCCTTTACCATAACCAACCATAACATCAAAGCGTTGTTATTCTAAATGTTAATTGACCAATTTTCAAATCAATTCTGTTCGCGAACTATACTAACTATACGTTTGCCCATGCATTCAAGCAACAAACTTCAGACAAGAAAGGAATTGCGCGATGGCTAACTGCAATGTCTGCTTGTCGCCGTTAGATCGGTCGGGGGGGGGGGGGGCATCTCTACCTGGTCCCCGGCACCAACATCCTCCTCCAACCGATTATGGTGCACTCCGGCGGCAATCTCGGGGCTCTGCTGCTCGATGGCGATCATCAGATTCAGCGTTTTGTAGTCGAACCCTGCCAGAAGGCGAACACCATGAATCGTTAACACGCGCAGTGGAGAGGGGTATGTCACTAACACGGAGTGGAGGGGGGGGGGGAACTTTAGTGCCCCCCTAAGATCTCCGAAAGTATGAAAGCTAGAAAGATCAGACTTACAGCGTAGGTAGGTGCTATTATGATCTACATTTGCTGAAATTTGCGCGACCTTAAGTAAATATCTTCAAGGTCAAACGAGGTCACCAATGACAAGTCTGGCCAAATGTCGCAATTTTGGGAATTTGACATCTGTGACGTCACAGGTCACCAGCAATGTGTCCAAGTTGTGCTCGGGATGAACATTGACACAGCTACCTGTCTGATGGCTTGGCTGAGCTCAAATCCATAAAGCTCAAAAATGTATCGACGGATTTTATTTTTGCTTCAAACGATCCGCTATTGAGTTGGCTTTAATGTCGCGCAAAAACACCGCCCTGCTCCGCTTCGTTTTCGAGCTATTCACGAAAAACATGTGAGGGGTTGGGGGTAAAATAAAACATGCTAAACAAATTATTTTTTAAAGCAAAACACAGCTTACCACATAATTTATACAAAGTTATGAGGTATAATAATGCTGCGGGTAATGCTGTGAGGTAAACAAAGAAATCATAACATATTCTTTCACTTTCTAACATTTCACACCAGCTGGCATTCCCTGTACGAGGCCTCACATTTCCCCCACCATCACACCTTTGCCGACGACACCCGACACTTCCATCTCGCGGCCCCATCTCCCCCCGACGCTTCCATCTCGCGGCCCCATCTCCCCCAACGCTTCCATCTCGCGGCCCATCTCCCCCCGACGCTTCCATCTCGCGGCCCCATCTCCCCCAACGCTTCCATCTCGCGGCCCCATCTCCCACCTTTCCGACTGTCGTCGTAGCCGATGCCTTTGATGGTATTGCGTACCACCTTCTGATAGTCGACGGCCGCCGTCGAGGTGATCTCCCCACACACCAGGATCATCCCCGTCTTGGTCGTGGTCTCTGCCGATGTGGAAAGGCATTGGTTAGAAGCAGTACACCAGGATCATCCCCGTCTTGGTCGTGGTCTCTGCCGATGTGGAAAGGCATTGGTTAGAAGCAGTACACCAGGATCATCCCCGTCTTGGTCGTGGTCTCTGCCGATGTGGAAAGGCATTGGTTAGAAGCAGTACACCAAGATCATCCCCGTCTTGGTCGTGTGCGTGTGCGTGTGCGTGTGCGTGTGCGTGTGCGTGTGCGTGTGCGTGTGCGTGTGCGTGTGCGTGTGCGTGTGCGTGTGCGTGTGCGTGTGTGTGTGTGTGTGTGTGTGTGTGTGTGTGTGTGTGTGTGTGTGTGTGTGTGTGTGTGTGTGTGTGTGTGTGTGTGTGTGTGTGTGTGTGTGTGTGTGTGTGTGTGTGTGTGTGTGTGTGTGTGTGTGTGTGTGTGTGTGTGTGTGTGTGTGTGTGTGTGTGTGTGTGTGTGTGTGTGTGTGTGTGTGTGTGTGTGTGTGTGTGTGTGTGTGTGTGTGTGTGTGTGTGTGTGTGTGTGTGTGTGTGTGTGTGTGTGTGTGTGTGTGTGCGTGTGCGTGTGCGTGTGCGTGTGCGTGTGCGTGTGCGTGTGCGTGTGCGTGTGCGTGTGCGTGTGCGTGTGTGTGTGCGTGTGCGTGTGCGTGTGCGTGTGCGTGTGCGTGTGCGTGTGCGTGTGCGTGTGCGTGTGCGTGTGCGTGTGCGTGTGCATGTGCGTGTGCGTTCGCGCGCGCGTGTGTGTGTGTGTGTGTGTGTGTGTGTGTGTGTGTGTGTGTGTGTGTGCGTGTGTGTGTGTGTGTGTGTGTGTGTGTGTGTGTGTGTGTGTGTGTGTGTGTGTGTGTGTGTGTGTGTGTGTGTGTGTGTGTGTGTGTGTGTGTGTGTGTGTGTGTGTGCGTGTGCGTGTGCGTGTGCGTGTGCGTGTGCGTGTGCGTGTGTGTGTGTGTGGGTGGGGGGGGGGGGGGTGACCCCCCTGGCGTTTCGCCCCTAATTGAACTAGAGTTTTGATTAAAAAACGGGCGTGTTGCTTGTGATGAGAGGAAGCCGCTGATAACCGATTTTAAGGTCCTGGATCATTAGGTGACGTCTGAGGTCATGGCAATTACCCGGATGTCATCCAAGTCGTGCTTGTGTAGAGATTGAATTATAATCGAGCTAGAATCTTGAATGAACATATAATTATACAAAATGGGTGCCAAATTTGAAATCAGCGTCACAAAATGTCCTAGAAACTACCAGAGTCCAAAAAAGTCATCTCAGGTCATCGGAGGTCAGTGACCTCGGTTGACATGTGAAAGTGCATGACCCCAGTGGAACATATAGCTATGTAAAATGGATGCCAAATTTGAAATCAGTGTCACAAAATGTCCTAGAAACTGCCAGAGGCCAAACAAGTCATCTCAGGTTATCGGAGGTCACGATTTCAGTGGAAACCATAAATGTCACCTGTTAAAACCTATGCAAATGCATGGGGAGTAGAAGTGGGAAAGTATGTGCCAAATTGTTCCCAAGTAGGGTACTGAAAGTTTTCATCACAATCAGTTATAACTACGGAAGTTATTTCCGAAAAACCGAGGGGTGGCATCCTCCCCCCCCCCTGCACTGGCGAGGGTTAAATATTAACGAGGCAAGGGCATATGCTACACAAGCATAACATTATAACAATATATGGTGAAATAATGAGTAATTCTCAATGTTTTTTTTTAGAATCATACGTGAACACCGACAATGTTAAACTTGACTAGACAATCTTGGTCGAGTGTTATTCCGCCTATCACTGATGTTGAGCAAACACGGTGTTAGCAGAGGAGTGTCGGGATACTCACCACAGGCCACCTTGGCGTCGGGGTCCTGCTTCAGATGGGCATCCAAGATGGCGTCGCTCACTTGGTCGCATATCTTGTCTGAAAAAGGACAGCATTTCCCATGAATGTTTTGAAAAGATGCAATTTGAAGCATGGTTTGTATTTTGTGGCATGTCTCTCCATTTTCCTGCTTATCTGTAGTGGAGTGGTTATGCATTTTTAGGATATAAAAATAGAAATAACTTGAGTCTCAATAATTCTGAAAATAGTCAAAGAAAGCCATACCCACCGGATACGATGGGTATGGCACACAACGCGTCCTTTTTAGGCATTCCAGTGGGGGGATGCATACGCCCCGTCAGAGAAAGGTTCTTTGACCACCGCCGCGCTGCGTTCAGGAAGGACATCAGCAACCTTGTTGGGCTTCACTTTCAATCCCAGCACGGTTATGATGTCATTCCTGAAGTTCCGATAACGGGGAAAATATTATGGAAGTGCCACGGCCATGTTGAACGTAAAGTAAAGGAAACCATTTTTATTCGAGACCTCAAACCTGTCATGAACAAAAATGTAGCGAGCTGGCCACTTTTGAGCTAGTAAGCAGTCTGACACTGACGTAACATGGACCTCCAAGTGTAGTTTATCCTGAATTCGCACCGGTGTATCTTAATTTACTTAGGATCAAAATGTATTGTTACCGAGCGGGCGCGAAGCGCCAGTGAGGTTTCTCGTCAACTTACTAGACAAATTTACATTTGACCCGGCCCGACCCGTCCCGACCCGGCCATACAGACGCTTTTCGGAAATAATAACTTTGCAACCACTGCTCCAATTGAGATCAGGTTTTCACCATTGGATAGGACCATCAAATCAATTTTGATTTTGCTATGGTGCCTTCTGATAGGGGTGGTATCACAGCGCGTGGTACCCGCAGACGTCGAAATGAACAAAAATCATTCTTATAATTAGTTTTATCATTTATGACCTCTTCCTCGAAATTAAAATATAATAGTACCAAAAAACGTTATATTAATATTTCGATCACAGATCTTCATCAGAAATTATACATTACCAAAACGACAATAATTATATTTTAATTTCGAGGAAGAGGTCATAAATGATAAAACTAATTATAATTTGCCTATACAATATGTTCCTCGCACAAGCACTAACCAATAAAAATCATTCTTGATCAAAAATGGCTTGATTTATCTAAGCATTCGTTTTTTTTTATATACGCTGAAGCATGCAACCGCTCAGAGTCAGGACGTACTCCCTTTTGGCGGATTCGAGAAAGGAGATCATGTACAATTTAATAAAACTTAATTTTTATGTTGGCATGCATGGAGGCCTGGCAATTTTTATGAAGGACTAAAAGGACTAAAAGGACTATGTGTTACTACCACGTGTGCTCCCGTACCGTTTCATATTTCAAGCCTGTTTTAACTTTACCAGTGCGCACCCGCTCGGTCATCGCCCCAAAAAAGCGTTTTACTGGTATATTGTATTCATTGATAGTCTTCGTAAGTTTGCTTGGCATACGGCTTTGATGTTTTGTTTCATATTATTCAGTACTTGTTATTATGTTTGGTTCATTACGTGCTACGTTGTGTCTTTTATGATAGGCGAAATAAGATTAGCTACTTCAAAGTACTTGTAAAATAGGTAACACGTTCGCGATATTTTGTGTGTTGTAGTTTTTGCAGGCCAATTGCCTTCAGTCACCTGATGAAGGTTTGTGCCGAAATATAGTGATACTTTTTCGACTATTTTTATAATTATTGAGACTCAAGTCATTTGTGTTGTTATTTCTTATTTATGTCAAGTCTCAAAGAAGGGTTAAACTTAATTGATGTTTTTCTTAGGATAGGCATATAATGAAGTACCTAATTCGGCAAAATGTTACTGGATTTTCGTAAAATTTCGTTGTTTTCTCGCAAAGTGCATCTAAAGAAAGCACCGCACATGACGTACTTCCGGTATTCCTGAGACCGAAGACCACAGTTAATTCGCGCCTGGCTGAGGGCTGTCTAAACCCCTCCCCCAGCAGTGCGTGGAAATCGCAGAGGCCCCGTCGGGCGCGGGATAAACCACTGCGCCCATCGCCAGCACGAGCGCCTCGGACATACACTCGGTATAATACACCAGGCCACCTCTCGAACGTGTAAACAGTGGCCTGCTGTTCAGCGTCCTGAGCTGGCTGGCTGGCCGAGCGTCTGGGCTGCTGTGACGGTGGTGACGCTGTGGCGCAATAGTGGGACGACATGCCGCGCGGGACACATGTCACAGACGCCAGACACTGTCCTGCCAGCCTCCCCCAGCCCAGCCCCGACACAGCCCCCCCCCCCCTCTGCCCCCACATCAAAGACATTCCACGAGACCGAGCAAGGAGATATTTGATCAATGTTTATCGATGCTGACAAAAGGGAGGTTATGTAAGAGTTTTTGATGTTGCAAGGTGTTACGATGAAAACCAGAGTACGTCGATGCAAGAAGATTGTTGCAACCCCCTGAATAGAAGAGTACGTAGAGTTGAAGTCGCCATGAATAGCCAGATTACATTGGCCTTCTTTGACATTAGCGATAATGTTCTTGTTTTCGTGAGCCAGATAATGACAATGTTCCAATAGGAAGTCGACTCTATGTAATCAGCGTATGGCATAATATATGATCATGCAATACGCTATTCTCTTCTGAACCCCGCTTTAGCCAAGCTAAGTAGCTGTTGGATAGCTCTGTTGTTTTGTGTATTTTTTTGAGGAATCACATTATATTTAGATATAAGGATTAGATATTTAGTTTTGTGGATCGTTTAGGTATTATTTTTAAGCATTCATAGTTAGCTGTTACCTCTTACTTGCTTTTTAAAGGACTTTTCATTCTAGCTTGTGTGCGCCAAAATTGTCTTAGTCTTATTTTTGTGTTATTAGTTGCAGGGTTGGATAAGTAGATATTTTAGAAAATTAGGGATAATTAAGGTGTATTTAGTATTTAGTTTATTTAAGGATTAGATATTTAGTCTAGTATTAGGTGCACTCATAGCTGATTTGTGTCACTAGCTTTACCTAGATCTAGTTTATAAAAAATCAAATCACGTTCCCCTTCTGAACCCTACTTTAGCCGAGCTAAGTAGCTGTTGGATAGCTCTATTGTTTTGTGTATTTTTTGAGCAACCACATTATATTTAGATATAAGGATTAGATATTTAGTTTTGTGGATCGTTTAAGTATTATTTTTAAGCATTCATAGTTAGCTGTTACCTCTTACTTGCTTTTTAAAGGACTTTTCATTCTAGCTTGTGTGCGCCAAAATTGTCTTAGTCTTATTTTTGTGTTATTAGTTGCAGGGTTGGATAAGTAGATATTTTAGAAAATTAGGGATAATTAAGGTGTATTTAGTATTCAGTTTATTTAAGGATTAGATATTTAGTCTAGTATTAGGTGCACTCATAGCTGATTTGTGTTACTAGCTTTACCTAGATCTAGTTAAGGTTTAGAAGAAGAAAAAACAAACAAAAAAAGTTAAGTTAAGTTAGTAAAGTATTGAAAAGTGCATAGTACCTAAGTTATATACCTAAGTTACTAGTGTATTCAAATGAGCATGACTAGGATGCAGGCGAAGGTAGCAGAGCTAGAGGCCCTCCAGGCTAGAGTAGCGGAGCTTGAGGCGCAGTTAAGTAAGTGTAGGTGTAGAGATGAGCCGCAAGAGGGTGTAGCTCCTGACCAAGGAACGTATGCGCAGATTGTGGTTAGGGGGTCAGAAAAGGAGCCTACAGGATCAGGGACCAGTGGTAGTTCTGATAGGGGCATAAGGGAGGAGGATAAGGCAAAGGTGGATAGTGCGGCTGGGGTTTGGAAGTGTGTTGGAGGGTCACGTTTCTGGAGACCCAACATTGTGGAAAGTAATGCTAGGGCCACAGACAGTAAGGATGAGGAGGGGTGCTGGGTAATGGAGGGTGGTAGCAGAATCTGGAGGAGGAAGAGGGAAGGGGATCAGGAGGGATGGACAAAAGTTCAGGGTAGAGTCAGGCAGTACAGCCCCAGGGAACATCAGCAGGTTACACTAGCAAATAGGTTCAGTGCGTTAGAGTCAGCAGCTGAAAGTGACAAGGTACAGATTCAGCATTTAGTGGTTGGGGACTCGAGGGTAAGGCCCTTAAGGCGAACATTCTGTGGGAAGAGGGACAAATGTATAGTTAAACCGGGGGCAAAAGTAGTTGATATGGGCCCTGTCATTGAGGCAGAACTGGGTAGGAGTAGCCCGGAGACAGTTATAATACAGGTGGGGGTGAACAACATAGGACCTAGGCGGAGTGTGAGAATAGTAGCGGAGTACCGGAGCCTGCTGCAGAGGTTGAAGGAGTCCAGGAAACCAGTCATTGTGACTGGCATCCTCCCTCGCTGTGGAGCCAGTGAGGAGTGGTACTCGAGAGCTCTGTCTGTGAACAGCTCAGTTCAGAACTTATGTTCAGCTATGGGGCTTAGTTATGTAGACTTATGGGATCAGTTCTATGAGTGGCATAGGTACTATATGAAGGATGGGCTTCACTTATCGGATGAGGGGGCAAGGGCTTTGGGAGATGCCTACAGAAGTGTCATTCAGGGAAACTAGGTAGGAGGGGGGGTTCAGGGACGCTAGTACTAGGGCATCAAGAAGTAAGCATTGGTAGAAGTTCATGTCAGAATAGGACAGTAGATCATAATTCCCTCAGAATTAGTAGAGTCAGCTCAAAGTATAAGATCACATGTGTGTTGCTGAATGCCCAAAGTATTAGGTCTAAATTTGATGAGTTTGAGTGTTATGTTGCCCTTGAAAAGCCTGATATCATTTGTGTAACCGAGACATGGGTTAGTGAGGGGTATAATAGGGATAGGCTACAGGATTTCGAGTTACAAGGGTATAACATGTTCTCATACTGCAGAGAATCACGGCAGGGAGGCGGAGTGTTTGTATATGTAAATAGCTTGTACTGCACTACTAGAGTTGATGATTCTAGTAAAGTAAAAGAAGTAGAATCAATCTGGCTTGACATTAAAATTGGTACAGGAAACAGAGGAAGGTTGAGGATAGGTGCATTTTACAGACCAGGGAATCTTCCAAGGAACTCCCAAGCTGAAACAGACCAAGATATTTGTGAGGAAATACGTAGGAACTTTCGGGCTCAGTGTCTTATTATGGGAGATTTTAACTTAAGAGGATACGAAAGTATAGCAGAGGAAACAAATGAGTGTAGGTTGTATAGGCAAATCTTTGAAGAGGAGCTTTTCATGCATCAGTTTGTAACAGAGCCAACCAGACATTGCTCCATTCTAGACCTTGTATTCTCAGACAACAGTGATCTAGTTAGTGACATAAGTATTTGTGCAGGTCTAGGAACCAGTGATCACAATATGGTTAAATTCAATATCTCATCAGAAATGAGGCCCAAAGATAACCTTATTATGGTTCCAAACTTCAGCCGGGCTGATTTTGATGGTATTAGAAATGACCTCGCACAGATAAAATGGAACGTTGAGTTGGCAGGTTTAGATGCATGTGAGGCCTGGAATGTTTTCAAAGCTAGATTAAGCCAAATTCAAAATCGGCATATACCCCTCAGGCACAAACGTAACAGAACCAAGGGCAATCCAGTTTGGCTTACCCCAGAAGTAAGGAGTGCTATACAAGCTAAAAGAAGTGCATTTGGCATTTTGAAGGGATCTTCACTAGATATAAATCAGAAGGCCTACCAGAATGCAAGAAATTCAGTTAAGAAAAAGGTCAGAGCAGCTAAAAGGGCAAAGGAACTTGATTTAGCTAGACATTGTAATGCAGATAGTAAGAAGTTCTTCAGTTTTTATAAGTTAAGTACAGTTTCCAAAAATATAGGTCCATTTAAGGTAGATGATGTGTTAGTTAGCAAGGACAGTGAAATGGTTGAAGTGCTTAATGATCAGTTTCAATCTGTCTTTACTATCGAGGACCAGAGTAGTATTGCAGCACTTCAGCCTCAGCTAGAGACAGAGGAGACTATAGGAGAGCTAGGTGGCATAAGTAGTGAACTTGTTCTAGAATATCTAAAGAAAGTAAGGCCTAACAAGGCAGAAGGACCTGATGAAATCCATGCTAGACTTTTAAGAGAATCTGAAAGGGAGTTGTCGGTTCCATTAGCCATAATATTTTCTAAATCACTTGCAGATAGTAAAATTCCACTTGATTGGAAAAGAGCAAATGTTGTTCCTATTCATAAAAAGGGAGATAGAAGTAAAGAGGAAAACTATAGACCAGTTAGTCTGACCTCATTAGTCTGCAAGTTGCTTGAATCAATCATCAAAGATAAGATTGTTGAATTCTTGGAGCAAAATGAACTCATCAAAGATACACAGCATGGCTTTAGGAAGGGCCGTTCTTGTTTAACTAATCTTCTGGAGTTTTTGGATGTTGCAACAGATAGCGTTGATCAGGGTAAACAGCTAGATGTAGCTTTTCTTGATTTCAGTAAAGCATTTGACAAAGTCCCCCATACAAGACTGGGGTTGCAACTTAAAATTCATGGGATCAGGGGCAAGATTCTGGATTGGATAGAAACGTGGCTTTCAGGACGCCAGCAAAGGGTTATATTGAATGGGTGCCAATCACAATGGAAGGAGGTTCTCAGTGGGGTTCCACAGGGCTCAGTCCTGGGCCCATTGCTTTTTATAATATTTGTGAATGCAATTGAGAACAGTATAGACAGCAAAGTCTTGAAATTTGCAGACGATCTAAAAGTTGTCAGGATTATTAGAGGAAAACATGATCAGGATGTTTTTCAATCAGATCTGGACAAGCTAGTTGAGTGGTCTGAAGCATGGCAGATGAAATTCAATTTGAGTAAATGTAAGATTATGCACGCTGGACGGGTTAGCAGTAAACATAGATATGAAATGGGTGGGCAGAAAATGGAGCAGATTGAAAAGGAAAGAGATTTAGGTGTCGTGGTAAACAATAGACTATCAGCGTCAGACCAGGTTGTAGAAGCTAGGAAAAAGGCACTTAGAATGCTAGGGGCCATTAACAGAAATGTTTCCTACAAGAGTGAAAAGGTAATAACAAAACTGTATTGTGCATACGTTAGACCACATTTGGAGTATTGTGTACAAGCCTGGTCTCCAACATATGAGAAAGATTGCTGGTTGTTAGAAAGAGTTCAAAAAGGGCAACAAAAATGATTAATTGTCTTGGTAGTTTACCTTATGAAGATAGATTAAGGAAATTGGGTATGTTTTCACTTAGATATAGAAGGCTAAGAGGAGATCTAATTGAAGTCTTCAAATTTGTAAATAGTCAGCATTCTGGATATTTAAAGGGTATGTTTGAGTTCAATAGGGAAAATCGAGGTAGAGGTCATCAGCATAAACTCATTATGAAACAAAGTAGGACTAGGCTACGACAGTCATTTTTCAGTAGAAGGGTTGTAGGACATTGGAATATGCTACCAGGGGATGTCGCTGATGCAGTGACACTTGCTTCCTTCAAAATTAGATTAGATAAATACTTTACAGAGAAGGGATTAGTTCATAAATACTCGTGGGATTAGCGTTCTTTTATGCAGGTAGAGTAAGGTGATTTGAAGGGGCGAGACTGGTGGAGGGGGGGGGGGGGGGGGGATGGGGGGGGGGGGGGGGGTGCAACCTCGGATGGGCCCAAGAGGCTCTTTGTTGCACTTTTCTTTTATGTCTTTATGTCTTTATGTCTGTCTTGATAATCATTTGAACTTCAAATCATGAAGAATATGAAGTGTTTCCTTTTCATATCATGAAGCTAGGACCGTGATATCTCGTGGAAGTTCAAAATATTATTGTAGCGTTAACCTCGTCTATCTGACAGTAACACCACTTTGTATTGATACTATATTGTTTTGAAGCCAGATGAAAAGCTTGCTCGGAGCCAATCTGTCGTGACCGGTTTTTAGGTGGTCGTTTTTAGATCCTCACATCAGCACTAGAACCACAGGCTACACCTAGCACACCCCTCACCAAAACACCATCCATAACATCCAGATGCGCACCAAGTTTACAGCTTCCAACCGGCGCTCCTTATGACCAAGCCAGACAGCTCAGCTCACCTGGGTGTCCCTCTCCTACAGCTTCCAACCGGCGCTCCTTATGACCAAGCCAGACAGCTCAGCTCACCTGGGTGTCCCTCTCCTACAGCTTCCAACCGGCGCTCCTTATGACCAAGCCAGACAGCTCAGCTCACCTGGGTGTCCCTCTCCTACAGCTTCCAACCGGCGCTCCTTATGACCAAGCCAGACAGCTCAGCTCACCTGGGTGTCCCTCTCCTACAGCTTCCAACCGGCGCTCCTTATGACCAAGCCAGACAGCTCAGCTCACCTGGGTGTCCCTCTCCTACAGCTTCCAACCGGCGCTCCTTATGACCAAGCCAGACAGCTCAGCTCACCTGGGTGTCCCTCTCCTACAGCTTCCAACCGGCGCTCCTTATGACCAAGCCAGACAGCTCAGCTCACCTGGGTGTCCCTCTCCTACAGCTTCCAACCGGCGCTCCTTATGACCAAGCCAGACAGCTCAGCTCACCTGGATGTCCCTCTCCGACAGACTCGGAGGTGAAGAGAAACGTGTCATCATCGTCCATGGCCTCCCCATATGCGGACGGGTTGCTCATGCTCGGCATATTACTGGTTCGCCTTGTGTTCTGTAAACGGAAAGAGATTGGAAATGTCACACAGCTGTAGCGTAAATGTTTACAGGTCATTGGGCCCTGCCTGATGGGCCGCGGGCCGTTCGGAGTCTGGTCAGGCGCCCATCTGAAACATCTCAGCAGCACACCAGAGACATAGCTGACGAAACCGTACTGCAGACGAGCGCAGCGAAACACCCTCGGCTCGAGTGCGTCAAAAGAGACATCCCTATCGGGTAGTTGCGGCGTGGAATCGCCTCCCGGCTGCCACACGTCAGTGTAAACGGTTTAATGAGTTCAAGGGCAAAGCGATGTCTTTTATCAGAGAACTCGCCTGACGCAACTATCAAATCATTTGACACACAGTCACTGTTTTTATCGTTTACCGTGAATCGCTCAAGTGTAATGCGTATTTTTACCGTTTGTATCCCATTCGCTGTGCTTTTACTGAGTGTCCTTGTGCTGACCAATGTACTGACGCGGCGTTAGAATAGCCACACTCTGGAGTTCGCCGAGAATCGCCAGAAATAAATAAATAAATACATTGATGGAAGGAAAAGGTAATGTAAAACCGCGTGGATGGTAAAGCCACAGAGATGGGCAACATCGTCGAAAAAAGTATTTCAAATAAGAATAGTAAATAGTTTCGATTTAAGCTATCTTAAATATAAAATAAAATAGTATTTACGAAATTTTAGAGACTACTATACAATATTTTCAAAATAGTTGTGCAAAATGCACACAACCCCACGGCTGCAATGCATAGTTACTAGGGATATAGGTAAAATTAATAGGGACAAATCCAATGCGGTTATTTGTTATCGGTGGGTTTATATAATACATGATCAAATATACAGTATATTTCATTTAACGTATTTAATTCCCGGCATATTGGCCCTTAACCCGCCATTGACTGGGGGAGGGGCGTTTAATGCCACCCCCTGATTAATTTTCGTAATAGCTCAAAAACCAATAGCGCTATCAACATGAAACTTCGGGTACCTTCTTCTAAATCACGTTTACATCTTTTGTGAAAAACATAAAGCAATTTCTTCGAAAAATCTCGAGTTATAGCGAATGTAGTGACGTCACTACACGCGAGTTTTACACCCAAATCAACTAAAATGTAACAGACCGTACATATCCCATATTTTTAGAAAAATGCAATCCAAAAACGTCCAAATATCGCAAATGGCAACGGCTACAACATGCCTATCTCGGATTGTTGAAAATTGTGGGTTTTCACCCCCACAATTTCAAAAAGTTTTTTTGGGGGATGCTCACAAAAACATTTTTTTCTTCTCAATGATATTCAAAAAGCCGCAATATATGTCAGAGAAACACATATAGGAAACTACCATACAAAATTTCAGAATGATATCACCATTTTTGACTGACTTATGTCATCTAAAGTATGGATAACTCATGACGTCATATTTACAAATTGCGTTTTGGCTTTATTGACAAGATACAGCCAAATCAATGGTACCACTGTATTTCTGAGACAAAACTGGTCTAGAAACATGACTTTTTATTTATATTTATTCATTAAAAATTTTAACATTCATTTATTTATTTATTTATTTTACATCGTGGGATTATCCCCTCTAATGGACCGAGGTCCGGGGGCTATTCCTAATCCCGAGTCAAGAAACGTAGGGTGTATAAAAACAGTGGATAGAATATCATTCACACGCACATGTTCCCAGTCAGGTACATATACAATAGATTCGTCGCACTACTCCTTCGTCGGTAGCAGGCGCTTCTTCAGCGTACGTTTGAACGACGCCACTGACATGGTCGCAAGTTCAGGTGGCAGCTCATTGTAGAGCTTAGCTGCGCGATACACAAACTGACGCATACCCGCAGCAGAACCGGTGGTGCGAGGCAGACTGAGCAGATGGTCTTGCCTAGTACTGCGCATACGGTCAGCACGCTCTCGGTTCGTGTAAAACTGCGAAGCCAGATACTCTGGTTGACCGGTGACGCGGATCCGATGAAGTGAGGCCAAAGTCTGGTGATAAAATGCACACAACCCTTTGACCTGTTCATTGATCTTAACTTGACCTGAACTTGATCTGAACTCGACATTAATTTTACGTAAATGAAGTAAGGTGGTAAAATGACTATCACTATCAAATTATACGTGGACAATAACTACACAATAGTATTTTCTATTTGAAATAGTATTTCAAATATTTATATTTAAAATAGTGCCCTGTACCTCTGATAAAGGTCATGTGAAGGTCATCACACATACCGTTCGGTACTGACAGCAGACAGATGGCGTGTGACTGGATTCACTGGTTTTGTGAACACCCATGACAAATAATATACACATAAATACACATTTAGTAGACCCGGAAACAATCTTCACCAGCATTTTTGCCTTTTAACCGATCACACATCCCAGATGAGTTTTACTTTCCCCTCCATAGCTTGCATTTGCACCTCCAGGATTCATTTTGTACTAGCTGGGACAGTCAATTTAATATGCTAGCATTATAGTGGTAAAATACTTGCATTGTTCGCATCCTAATACATCAAGTGATCACTGCTGGAGTTTTATAAACAAAAATAGATTGTTTGCTAAACGTGCAGCCGATCCCGTGTGTCAATTTCGACTAGGCGAGCATGAGAACAGTTCTTTACAGTCCCTAACACCAGGTCCATGCACGCAGCTTTCTTGGTTGACGCACTACCCTGGATATTTAGCAAAGTTCTGAGACCTTGTTCAAGCACCGTGTATGAAGCAGAAGTAGGTCGTGATGACGCCAATCAGGAGCGTTGATATACTATTATTGGTATTATAGCCTGGCAAATACACGACCATATAAATATGAGGATACACGATACGCAATGAAATGAGAGATGGCTGGTCTCAAAGACGATCACAGCTAATTGTTCCGGACTAAGTTAAGTCAAAACCATTTTCCCAATTGGCTGTCAAAAGAAAGTAGACTAAGGGAGTGTAGCAAACACATTTTGCCGCCATGTAGGTGAAACTTGAACCTTTATGTTTTCTGCTTTGCAGTTTGGTTCCTAATTGAATTCATACATAGTTCGTGCGCCGTTTCATCAATGCTTAATTTTATACATATGTCAAATGAAATACTTAATAGGCAAAACATGTGATTAATAGTAAATCAAATTTACTATTCTCGAAACACAGCGATTAACTTTCTTTCGGAAAGAAAAACTGATTTGAAAAAGAAATAGTTCTACCCGTGTTCGTTCGCAAGCGTTGCTGCAGCCTTTGCTATCTCCAGATATCTCCAGATATCTACAGATATCTCCAGATATCTACAGATATCTCCAGATATCTACATATATCTACAGATATCTACAGATATCTACAGATATCCACAAGCGATATATATATATGAGGTATTGTGATAAGATGGGTCTTTGCTTTGTGGCTATTTTGAGAAGCCGTATGCGAGTTTATATCTACATATTCTCATTGCCGTCCAGTTCACAAATGACATTGTGTCAAGATCTAATATGTCAAAACATTTTGTTTTGGCACTGGTCATTGTCATGCAACTTTTATTGTAAAATCACGAGGCCTTTTAGCTCCATGAAAGAACACCACCATAGAAGCACTTGGGTGTTGCACTAGCTGCAGCGTTGCTACTTATTTGCATCGACAACAGCCGTTCTCACGTTCTGTTTGATTTCTTCTTTTTTTGCAAGCATTTTGAGCAAGCATATATTGTTGTCGACTCTGTGCTATGCTATTCAAGACAGTAACTTTTCCTGTAGGTGAAATACACACTTTTGAGAAGGCGTGTGAAATCCGTTCGAGCTGGAAAAAACGCAAGCAAATGTGATAACTAACTAAAATGTAATCAACGTAAATGATTACAATTGGTTCCGATCGGTACTATCTACGTTACGTTTATATAAATAACTGCCTCAACTTGTCTTTATTTTTGTCTTTATTTGTATTGTTTCGGTATAAGGGTTTGCGTTCTTTCATGTTGACTATGATTGACAATGACCATCGTCTAAAACCGGAAGGAACTATGACCTTGGCCTTGAACATTCCCACGCGTAAACTTCCTTTGAACTCTCTTCGGACCTCACCTTTGCCGTCAGCCGTGCTCCGCGCCCTGCTGGTGGTCACACCGTCTGCTGCTGCGTACAAAACCGGCGGCACTGCGCTTCGTCCCTGAACTACCCCGCGCCGGGGGACACAGCCGTTTTAAAGCGCCGCGTCCGTCTGCCGCGCGGGTCTGGTCGATGTCACGCTAAACACACCCCGAATCTGCACCAATCAGCGGGCCAGTTCTGGGCCAATCAGGACGCCGGGAGCCTGGAGACAGTCAAATGCGCAGGAGAGATCAAAGATCACGTGAAGCTGCGGTGTTCTATAACAGTTCGACCAGACATTACATTGGGTTCAATGCGGTTTTGTGTGACTGGTATTTCAGTGATATTTGGTTTCCTTGTGATGCGCTTTTGTTTGACATTTTGTCGTTGGCGGCACTGCTTCCGCTTTTAACTTGGGTGGGCTGGCATAAGCTGTGTTTAAATACTAAATACTGACATTTTTCATGAAGCAACGTTAGTTTATCCAAATAAAAATAAACAACTTTAGTAAGCTAGCTGATGTCTGAAATATGAATGTGTATATCAAGTAATATACTCCAATTGCTGATTACTGAAGTCTTTGAGTCACGGCGGTTTGCTTTAAAGGGAAATATTCACATTTTTCCACAAACAAATTTAGTTATTACTTGAAATCGACGGACGAGACCAAAATATATTGTAAATAGATCACATTTTGCATATAAAAATTCCTACCGAAATATATTTCAAGTTAAAGTTGATAAGCGTTCCATCGCTTATAACGGTCGGTACTCACAATTATTTGGTAACGAATGCACTGTCCGAGCTAAAATTAGCCTGCCTACGCATTGGTATTTATCATGAAGGTATATCATATGTTTCATGCACTCTATCTTTTACGAATATGTACCAAACTTCTATGAACAATGAACAAGCATTTGACAGAAGTGCATTGCAATCGGCAGTTTAGCTTGGCTCCGGACGGCAACCTATTTAGTGTTCTCGACTTTAAAAAGTAGGACGCTTTTCGCATGAATTTTCAACAAACAGGTATTTCATTCATTGCAATGCACACATAAAACATTTATCTGAACCGTTTTCCCTTAATAAATCAATAAATATTTCAGAAAACCGTGATGTATTCGGCGGATTAATTTAACCCTGGACGGCGACCTATTTAGTGTCGGCGATTTGTTTCATTGACCAATCAGAGACGTTGTCACGCTTATTGGCACACTTACTTCATTTCTGGCCCTATGACTTGTTTACAAATCAACATTCAAACGAGTGATAGTGATGGATCATACTGTTCGTCACCATAGTAAGGACATTTTTGTCCCCAAAATTTACTTTTTGAAATATAAAAAGTCGTTATTTCACTTTAAATCGAGGCACGATCAATTTGATACCATACAATATACATGTGTCACATACAAATGCTGATAAATAAATCAAAAGGTGAATATTTCCCTTTAACCCCGGGAAAATGTCAGAAATGCAGAATTGGAGCGAGAGTAGCGTATATGACATCTCTTATGACAAAATAATCACAATATATTTCATAACTTCTAACATGTAACAGGTAGTCTGTAGTCAAAGCAAAACAGGGCACATTACTATGCTCTTTTTGCGCAGGTAACTCAATATAGCTACTGCATATTGTCTTTAAACTTCATTTTGGTATTGTTAGCATCGCAATAGCATTGATTGTGATACTGATTAAGGATTAAGTAGGCGAAATGACGTTGTGATGTAATCACGGCGCCTCACACCGGTCACAACACCATCAGCAAAATGTGCCATTTTCCGTATGCAATTATCCAAAGTTGGGCTAAAATACTTCCACCCCAGACGGGCAGACTGTGCATGATTTGCGATAACATTTATGATCATTGATCGAATGATCCATGAGTGATCGAATGAATGATCGCGTCGAGGGCTTGCGACAAGAAATGTCGCCGAAATATGTTCAAGGAGACGGTGATTTTGTGCTGAACTTTGAATTCGCATTAGAAAAAACGGTATTTCACGCGCTTATTTTGAAAGAATTGTTCCTGAATACGTTATCCATGCATGTTATTGATTCCTCAAGTCGTAAATTTGAGTTGAAAGTAGCATCGCTTGTCCGGTGGCGCACTGTGAAGGATTTTAAGGTATTTATTAAATTGCGTGTTTTCCGCATAACGAGGCATGCGACTAACTGGTACTGGGCGAGGCAACTCGGGGTCGGATGCGACGAGGCTGAAGACGGGGCGGAATCATAAGCTGTAGGACCGCGGAACCTGTCCTAGGTGTAGACCACGGAACCCCTCCCCTGTAGACTACGGAACCCCTCCCCCATAGACCAAGGATTCCTTGTAGACCACGGAACCCTCCCCTGTAGACCACGGAACCCTCCCCAGTAGACCACGTAACCCCTCCCCTGTAGACCACGGAACCCCCCCCCCCCCCAGTAGACCACGTAACCCCTCCCCTGTAGACCACGGAACCCTCCCCAGCAGACCACGTAACCCCTCCCCTGTAGACCACGGAACCCTCCCCTGTAGACCACGGAACCCCCCCCCCCCCTCCCCCTATATACCACGGAACCCTCCCCTGTAGACCACGGGACCCTTCCCCTGTAGACCACGGAACCCCTCCCCCGTAGACCACGGATCTCCTGTAGACCACGCAACCCCTCCCCTGTAGACCACTGATCTCCTGTAGACCACGCAACCCCTCCCTGGTAGACTACGGAACCCCTCCCCTATTGCCCAAGGAACCCTCCCCTGTAGATCACAGAACCCTCCCCTGTAGACCACGGAACCCCTCCCCTGTAGACCACGGATCTCCTGTAGACCACGGATCTACTGGAGACCACGCAACCCCTCCCCTGTAGACTACGAAACCCCTCCCCTGTAGACCACGGACCCCCTCCCTTGTAGACTACGGAGCCCCTTCCCCGTAGACCACGGAACCCCTCCTAGGTGTAGACCACGCAACCCTCCCCTGCAGACCACGGAACCTCTCCCCTGTAGACTACGGAACTCTCCCCTGTAGACCACGGGACCCCTCCTAGGTGTAGACCACGCAACCCTCCCCTGTAGACCACGGATATCCTGTAGACCACGCAACCCCTTCCCTGTAGACCACGGAACCCCTCCCCTGTAGACCACGCAACACCTCCCCTGTAGATCACGGAACCCTTCCCTGTAGACCACGGAACCCTCCCCTGTAGACAACGGAACCCTCCCCTGTAGATCACGGAACCCCTCCCCTGTAGACCACGAAACCCTTCTCTGTAGACCACGGACACCTTCCCTGTAAACCACGCAACCCCTCCCCTGTAGACTACGGACCCCCTTCCCTGTAGACCACAGAACCCCTCCCCTGTAGACCACGCAACCCCTCCCATGTAGACTACGGCACCCCTCCCCTGTAGACCACGGAACCTTCCCCCTGTAGACCACGGAACCCTCCCTTGTAGACCACGGAACCCCGCCCATATAGACAACGAAACCCCTACCCTGTAGACTACGGAGCCCCTCCCCTGTAGATCACGGAACCCCTCCTAGGTGTAGCCTACGGAACCACTCCCCTGTAGATCACGGAACCCCTCCCCTGTAGACCACGGATATCCTGTAGACCACGCAACCCCTCCCCTGTAGACAACGGAACCCCTCCCCTGTAGACCACGGAACCCCTCCCCTGTAGACCACGGAACCCTTCCCTGTAGACCACGGACACCTTCCCTATAGACCACGCAACACCTCCCCTGTAGACGACGGAATCCCTTCCCTGTAGACCACGGAACCCTCCCCTGTAGACTACGGAACCCCTCCCCTGTAGACTAATGAGCCCCTTCCCTGTAGACCACGGAACTCCTCCCCTGTAGACCACGCAACCCTCCCCTGTAGACTACAGAACCCCTCCCCTGTAGACAACGTAACCCCTCCCCTGTAGACCACGGAACCCTCCCCTGTAGACTACGGAACCCCTCCCCTGTAGACCACGCAACCCTCCCCTGTAGACTACGGAACCCTTCCCCTGTAGACCACGGAACCCTCCCCTGTAGACCACGGAACCTTCCCCTGTAGACCACAGAACCCTCCCATGTAGACCACGGAACCCCTCCCCTGTAGACCACGGAACCCACCCCTGTAGACCACGGAACCCTCCCCTGTAGAATACGGAGCCCTTCCCTGTAGACCACGGAACCCTCCCCTGTAGCCCACGGAACCCTTCCCTTTAGACTACGGAACCTCTCCTAGGTGTAGACTACGGAACCCCTTCCCTGTAGACTACGGAACCCCTCCCCTGTAGACTACGGAACTCCTTCCCTGTAGACCACGGAACCCTCCCAGTAGGCTACGGAAACCCTCCCCTGTAGACCACGGAACCCCTCCCCTGTAGACTACGGAACCCCTCTCCTGTACACTACGGAGCCCCTTCCCTGTAGACCACGGAACTTTCCCATGTAGACTACGGAACCCCTCCCTTGTAAACCACGGAAAACTCCCTTGTAGACCACGGAACCCTCCACTGTAGACCATGGAACCCCTCCCCTATAGACCAAGGATCCCCTGACCACGGAACCCCTCCCCTATAAACCAAAGATCCCCTATAGACCACGGGACCACTTCCCTGTAGACCACGGAACCCCTTCTCTGTAGACCAAGGATCTCCTGTAGACCACGGAACCCTCCCCTGTAGACCACGGAACCCTCCCCTGTATACCACGGAACACTCCCCTGTAGACCACGGAACCCTCCCTTGTAGACCACGGAACCCCTACCCTGTAGACTGCGGATCTACTGTAGACCACGCAACCCCTCCCCTGTAGACTACGAAACCCCTACCCTGTAGACCACGGACCCTCCCCTGTAGACTACGGATCCCCTTCCCTGTAGACCACGGAACCCCTCCTAGGTGTAGACCACGCAACCCTCCCCTGTAGACCACGGAACCTCTCCCCTGTAGACTGCGGAACTCTCCCCTGTAGACCACGGGACCCCTACTAGGTGTAGACCACGCAAGCCTTTCCCTGTAGACCACGGATATCCTGTAGACCACGCAACCCCTTCCCTGTAGACGACGGAACCCCTCCCCTGTAGACCACGCAACCCCTCCCCTGTAGATCACGGAACCCTTCCCTGTAGACTACGGAACCCTCCCCTGTAGACTATGGAACCCTCCCCTGTAGATCACGGAACCCCTCCCCTGTAGACCACGGAACCCTTCCCTGTATACCAAGGATACCTTCCCTGTAGACCACGCAACCCCTCCCTTGTAGACTACGGAGCCCCTTCCCTGTAGACCACGGAACCCCTCCCCTGTAGACCACGGAACCCCTCCCCTGTAGACCACGGAACCCTTCCCTGTAGACCACGGACACCTTCCCTGTAGACCACGCAACCCCTCCCCTGTAGACGACGGAACCCCTTCCCTGTAGACCACGAAACCCTCCCCTGTAGACTACGGAACCCCTCCCCTGTAGACTACGGAGCCCCTTCCCTGTAGACCACGGAACTCCTCCCTGTAGACCACGCAACCCTCCCCTGTAGACTACAGAACCCCTCCCCTGTAGACTACGGAACCCCTCCCCTGTAGACCACGGAACCCTCCCCTGTAGACCACGGAACACTCCCTTGTAGACCACGGAACCCTCCACTGTAGACCATGAAACCCCTCCCCTGTAGACTACGGAATACCTCCCCTGTAGACCACGGAACCCCTCCCCTGTAGACTACGGAACCCCTCCCATGTAGACCACGGAACCCCTCCCCTATATATCAAAGATCACCTGTAGACCACGGAACCCCTCCCCTATAAACCAAAGATCCCCTATAGACCACGGAACCCCTTCCCTGTAGACCACGGAACCCCTTCCCTGTAGACCAAGGATCTCCTGTAGACCACGGAACCCTCCCCTGTAGACCACGGAACCCCTCCTAGGTGCAGACTACGGAACCCCTCCCCTGTAGATAACGGAACCCCTCCCCTGTAGATCACGGAACACTCCCCTGTAGACCACGGAACCCCTCCCCTGTAGACCACGGATATCCTGTAGACCACGCAACCCCTCCCCTGTAGACCACGGAACCCCTCCCCTGTAGACCACGGAACCCCTCCCCCTTAGACCACGGAACCCTTCCCTGTAGACCACGGACACCTTCCCTGTAGACCACGCAACCCCTCCCCTGTAGACGACGGAACCCCTTCCCTGTAGACCACGCAACCCTCCCCTGTAGACTACGGAACCCCTCCCATGTAGACTACGGAGCCCCTTCCCTGTAGACCACGGAACTCCTCCCCTGTAGACCACGCAACCCTCCCCTGTAGACTACAGAACCCCTCCCCTGTAGACTACGGAACCCCTCCCCTGTAGACCACGGAACCCTCCCCTGTAGACTACGGAACCCCTCCCCTGTAGACCACGCAACCCTCCCCTGTAGACTACGGAACCCCTCCCCTGTAGACCACGGAACCCTGCCCTGTAGACCACGGAATCCTGCCCTGTAGACCACGGAACCCTCCCCTGTAGACCACAGAACCCTCCCATGTAGACCACGGAACCCCTCCCCTGTAGACCACGGAACCCACCCCTGTAGACCACGGAACCCTCCCATATATAATACGGAGCCCCTTCCCTGTAGACCACGGAACCCTCCGGTGTAGCCTACGGAACCCTTCCCTGTAGACTAGGGAACCCCTCCTAGGTGTAGACTACGGAACCCCTTCCCTGTAGACTACGGAACCCCTACCCTGTAGACTACGGAACTCCTTCCCTGTAGACCACGGAACCCTCCCCGTAGACTACGGAAACCCTCCCCTGTAGACCACGGAACCCCTCCCCTGTAGACTACGGAACCCCTCTCCTGTACACTACGGAGCCCCTTCCCTGTAGACCACGGAACTCTCCCATGTAAACTACGGAACCCCTCCCCTGTAGACCACGGAACACTCCCTTGTAGACCACGGAACCTTCCACTGTAGACCATGAAACCCTTCCCCTGTAGACTACGGAATACCTCCCCTGTAGACCACGGAACCCCTCCCCTATAAACCAAAGATCCCCTATAGACCACGGAACCCCTTCCCTGTAGACCACGGAACCCCTTCCCTGTAGACCAAGGATCTCCTGTAGACCACGGAACCCTCCCCTGTAGACCACGGAACCCTCCCCTGTATACCACGGAACCCTCCCCTGTAGACCACGGAACCCTCCCCTGTAGACCACGGAACCCCTCCCCTGTAGACCACGGAACCCTCCCCTATAGGCCACGGAACCCCTCCCCTGTAGATCACGGAACCCTCCCCTGTAGACCAAAGAACCCCTCCCCTATATACCACAGAACTCCTTCCCTATAGACTACGGAACCCCTCCCTTTAGACCACGGAACCTCTTCCCTGTAGACCACGGAACCCCTCCCCTGTAGACCACGGAATCCTCCCCTGTAGACCATGGATCTCCTGTAGACCACGCAACCCCTCCCCTGTAGACCACTGATCTCCTGTAGACCACGCAACTCCTCCCTGGTAGACTACGGAACCCCTCCCCTATAGACCAAGGAACCATCCTCTGTAGATCACGGAACCCTCCTCTGTAGACCACGGAACCCCTCCCCTGTAGACCACGGATCTCCTGTAGACCACGGATCTACTGTAGACCACGCAACCCCTCCCCTGTTGACTACGAAACCCCTCCCCTGTAGACCACGGACCCCTCCCCTGTAGACTACGGATCCAATTCCCTGTAGACCACGGAACCCCTCCTAGGTGTAGACCACGCAACCCTCCCCTGTTGACCACGGAACATCTCCCCTGTACACTACGGAACTCTCCCCTGTAGACCACGGGACCCCTCCTAGGTGTAGACCACGCAACCCTCCCCTGTAGACCACTGATATCCTGTAGACCACGCAACCCTTTCCCTGTAGACCACGGAATTCCTCCCCTGTAGACCACACAACCCCTCCCCTGTAGATCACGGAACCCTTCCCTGTAGACCACGGAACCCTCCCCTGTAGACCATGGAACCCTCCCCTGTAGATCACGGAACCCCTCCCCTGTAGACCACGGAACCCTTCCCTGTAGACCACGGACACCTGCCCTGTAGACCACGCAACCCCTCCCCTGTAGACCACGGAACCCTTCCCTGTAGACCACGGAACCCCTCCCCTGGAGACCACGCAACCCCTCCCATGTAGACTACGGAACCCCTCCCCAGTAGACCACGGAACCTTCCCCTGTAGACCACGGAACCCTCCCTTGTAGACCACAGAACCCCGCCCCTATAGACAACGAAACCCCTCCCCTGTAGACTACGGAGCCCCTCCCCTGTAGATCACGGAACCCCTCCTAGGTGTAGACTACGGAACCCCTCCCCTATAGATCACGGAACCCCTCCCCTGTAGATCACAGAACACTCCCCTGTAGACCACGGAACCCCTCCCCTGTAGACCACGGATATCCTGTAGACCACGCAACCCCTCCCCTGTAGACCACGGAACCTCTCCCCTGTAGACCACGGAACCCTTCCCTGTAGACCACGGACACCTTCACTGTAGACCACGCAACCCCTCCCCTGTAGACGACGGAACCCCTTCCCTGTAGACCACGGAATCCTCCCCTGTAGATTACGGAAACCCTCCCCTGTAGACTACGGATCCCCTTCCCTGCAGACCACGGAACTCCTCCCCTGTAGACCACGCAACCCTGCCCTGTAGACTACAGAACCCCTCCCCTGTAGACTACGGAACCCCTCCCCTGTAGACCACGGAACCCTCCCCTGTAGACTACGGAACCCCTCCCCTGTAGACCACGCAACCCTCCCATGTAGACTACGGAACCCCTCCCCTGTAGACCACGGAACCCTCCCCTGTAGATTACGGAACTCTGCCCTGTAGACCACGGAACCCTCCACTGTAGACCACAGAACCCTCCCATGTAGACCACGGAACCCCTCCCCTGTAGACCACGGAACCCACCCCTGTAGACCACGGAACCCTCCCCTGTAGAATACGGAGCCCCTTCCCTATAGACCACGGAACCCTCCCCTGTAGCCCACGGAACCCTTCCCTGTAGACTACGGAACCCCTCCTTGGTGTAGACTACGGAACCCCTTCCCTGTAGACTACGGAACCCCTCCCCTGTGGACTACGGAACTCCTTCCCTGTAGACCACGGAACCCTCCCCGTAGACTACGGAACCCCTCCCCTGTAGACCACGGAACCCCTCCCCTGTATACTACGAAACCCCTCTCCTGTACACTACGGAGCCCCTTCCCTGTAGACCACGGGACTCTCCCATGTAGACTACGGAACCCCTCCCCTGTAGACCACGGAACACTCCCTTGTAGACCACGGAACCCTCCACTTTAGACCATGAAACCCCTCCCCTGTAGACTACGGAACCCCTCCCCTGTAGACCACGGAACCCCTCCCCTGTAGACTACGGAACCCCTCCCCTGTAGACCACGGAATCCCTCCCCTATATATCAAGGATCACCTGTAGACTACGGAACCCCTCCCCTATAGACCAAGGATAGCCTGTAGACCACGGAACCCCTCCACTATAGACCAAGGATCCCCAGTAGACCACGGAACCCCAACCCTATAAACCAAAGATCCCCTATAGACCACGGAACCCCTTCCCTGTAGACCACGGAACCCCTTTCCTGTAGACCAATGATCTCCTGTAGACCACGGAACCCTCCCCTGTAGACCACGGAACCCTCCCCTGTATACCACGGAACTCTCCCCTATAGACCACGGAACCCCTTCCCTGTAGACCACGGAACCCCTTTCCTGTAGACCAATGATCTCCTGTAGACCACGGAACCCTCCCCTGTAGACCACGGAACCCTCCCCTGTATACCACGGAACCCTCCCCTGTAGACCACGGAACCCTCCCCTGTAGACCACGGAACCCCTCCCCTGTAGACCACGGAACCCTCCCCTATAGGCCAGGGAACCCCTCCCCTGTATACCACGGAATCCTCCCCTGTAGACCACGGATCTCCTGTAGACCACGCAACCCCTCCCCTGTAGACCACTGATCTCCTGTAGACCACGCAACCCCTTCCTAGTAGACTACGGAACCCCTCCCCTATAGACCAAGGAACCCTCCCCAGTAGATCACGGAACCCTCCCCTGTAGACCACGGAACCCCTCCCCTGTAGACCACGGATCTCCTGTAGACCACAGATCTACTGTAGACCACGCAACCCCTCCCCTGTAGACTACGAAACCCTTCGCCTGTAGACCACGGACCCCTCCCCTGTAGACTACGGATCCCCTTCCCTGTAGACCACGGAACCCCTCCTAGGTGTAGACCACGCAACCCTCCCCTGTAGACCACGGAACCCCTCCCCTGTAGATCACGGAACCCTTCCCTGTAGACCACGGAACCCTCCCCTGTAGACCATGGAACCCTCCCCTGTAGATCACAGAACCCCTCCCCTGTAGACCACGGAACCCTTCCCTGTAGACCACGGGCACCTTCCCTGTAGACCACGCAACCCCTCCCCTGTAGACTACGGAATCCCTCCTAGGTGTAGATCACGGAACCCCTCCTCCCCTGCATAGACCGCGGAACCCTCCCCTGTAGACTTCACAACCCCTCCCCTGTAGACCACGGAACCCTCCCATGTAGACCACGGAATCCCTCCTAGGTGTAGACCACGGAACCTTCCCTTGTAGACCACGGAACCCCGCCCCTATAGACAACGAAACCCCTCCCATGTAGACCACGGATCTCCTGTAGACCACGCAACCCCTCCCCTGTAGACTACGGAACCCCTCCCCTATAGATCACGGAACCCTCCCCTGTAGATCACGGAACCCTCCCCTGTAGACCACGGAACCCCTCCCCTGTAGACCACGGAATCCCTCCTAGGTGTAGACCACGGAACCTTCCCCTGTAGACCACGGAACCCTCCCTTGTAGACCACGGAACCCCGCCCCTATAGACAACGAAACCCCTCCCCTGTAGACCACGGATCTCCTGTAGACCACGCAACCCCTCCCCTGTAGACTACGGAACCCCTCCCCTATAGATCACGGAACCCTCCCCTGTAGATCACGGAACCCTCCCCTGTAGACCACGGAACCCCTCCCCTATAGACCACGGATCTCCTGTAGACCACGGATCTCCTGTAGACCACGCAACCCCTCCCCTGTAGACTACGGAACCATTTCCCTGTAGACCACGGAACCCCTCCCCTGTAGACTACGGATCCCCCTCCCTGTAGACCACGGAACCCTCCCCTGTAGACTACGGAACCCCTCCCCTGTAGACCACGGAACCCTCCCCTGTAGACTACGGAACCCCTCCCCTGTAGACCACGGAACTCCTACTAGATGTAGACCACGCAACCATCCCCTGTAGACCACGGATCCCTGTCCTGTAGACCACGGAACCCTCCCCTGTAGACCACAGAACCCTCCCCTGTGGACTACGGAGCCCCTTCCCTGTAGACCACGGATCCCTCCCCTGTAGCCCACGGAACCCTTCCCTGTAGACTACGGAACCCCTCCTAGGTGTAGACTACGGAACCCCTTCCCTGTAGACTACGGAACCCCTCCCCTGTATACTACGGAACCCCTTCCCTGTAGACCATGGAACCATCCCCTGTAGACTACGGAACCCCTCCCCTGTAGACCACGGAACCCTCCCCTGTAGACTACGGAACCCCTCCCCTGTAGACCACGGAACCCCTCTCCTGTAGACCACGGATCTCCTGTAGCCCACGGAACCCTTCCCTGTAGACTACGGAACCCCTCCTAGGTGTAGACTACGGAACCCCTTCCCTGTAGACTACGTAACCCCTCCCCTGTAGACTACAGAGCCCCTTCCCTGTAGACCACGGAACTCTCCCATGTAGACTACGGAACCTCTCCCCTGTAGACCACGGCACACTCCCTTGTAGACCATGCAACCCCTCCCCTGTAGACTACAGAATACCTCCCTTGTAGGCCACGGAGCCTCTCCCCTATAGACTACGGAACCACTCCCCTGTAGACCACGGAACCCCTCCCCTATACATCAAGGATCCCCTGTAGACTACGGAACCCCTCCCCATTAGACCAAGGATCGCCTGTAGACCACGGAACCCCTCCCCTATAGACCAATGATCCCCTATAGACCACGGAACCTCTCCCCTATAAACCAAAGATCCCCTACATACCACGGAACCCCTTCCCTGTAGACCACAGAACCCCTTCCCTGTAGACCAAGGATCTCCTGTAGACCACGAAACCCCTCCTAGGTGTAGACCACGGAATCCTCCACTGTAGACCACGGAACCCTCCCCTGTATACCACGGAACCCTCCCCTGTAGACCACGGAACCCCTCCCCTGTAGACCACGGATCTCCTGTAGACTACGGAACCCCTCCCCTGTAGACCACGGATCTCCTGTAGACCACGGCACCCTCCCCTGTAGACAGACCACGGCACCCTCCCCTGTAGACTACGGAACCCCTCCCTGTAGACTACATAACCCCTCCTCTGTAGACCACGGAACCCTCCCCTGTAGACTACGGAACCCCTTCCCTGTAGACCACGGAACCTCTCCCCTGTAGATCACGGGACCCTTCCCTGTAGACTACGGAACCCCTCCTAGGTGTAGACTACGGAACCCCTTCCCTGTAGACCACAGAACCCCTCCCCTGTAGACCACAGAACCCCTCCCCTGTAGACAACGGAGCCCCTCCCCTGTGGACCACGGAACCCCTCCCCTATATATCAAGGATCTCCTGTAGACTACGGAACCCCTCCCCTGTAGACCACGGGACACTGCCTTGTAGACCACGGAACCCTCCCCTGCGACCATGCAACCCCTCCCCTGTAGACTACGCAATACCTCCCCTGTAGACCACGAAACTCCTCCCTGTAGACTACAGAACCCCTCCCCTGTAGATCACGGAACCCCTCCCCTATACATCAAGGATCCCCTGTAGACTACGGAACCCCTCCCCTATAGACCAAGGATCGCCTGTAGACCAAGGAAGCCATCCCCTATATACCACGGAACCCCTTCCCTATAAACTACGGAACCCCTCCCTGTAGACCACGAGACCTCTTCCCTGTAGACTACGGAACCCCTCCCCTGTAGACCACGGAACCCATCCCCTGTAGACCACGGAACCCCTCCCCTGTAGACCACGGAATCCCTCCTAGTTGTAGATCACGGAACCCCTCCTCCCCTGCATAGACCGCGGAACCCTCCCCTGTAGACCTCACAACCCCTCCCTGTAGACTACGGAACCCTCCCATGTAGACCACGGAATCCCTCCTAGGTGTAGACCACGGAACCTTCCCCTGTGACCACGGAACCCTCCCTTGTAGACCACGGAACCCCGCCCCTATAGACAACGAAACCTCTCCCCTGTAGACCACGGATCTCCTGTAGACCACGCAACCCCTCCCCTGTAGACTACGGAACCCCTCCCCTATAGATCACGGAACCCTCCCCTGTAGATCACGGAACCCTCCCCTGTAGACCACGGAACCCCTCCCTTGTAGACCACGAATCTCCTGTAGACCACGGATCTCCTGTAGACCACGCAACCCCTCCCCTGTAGACTACGGAACCACTTCCCTGTAGACCACGGAACCCCTCCCCTGTAGACCACGGATCTCCTGTAGACCACGGATCTCCTGTAGACCACGCAACCCCTCCCCTGTAGACTACGGAACCACTTCCCTGTAGACCACGGAACCTCTCCCCTGTAGACTACGGATCCCCTTCCCTGTAGACCACGGAACCCCGCCCCTATAGACAATGAAACCCCTCCCCTGTAGACCACGGATCTCCTGTAGACCACGCAACCCCTCCCCTGTAGACTACGGAACCCCTCCCCTATAGATCACGGAACCCTCCCCTGTAGACCACAGAACCCTCCACTGTAGACTACGGAGCCCCTTCCCTGTAGACCACGGATCCCTCCCCTGTAGCCCACGGAACCCTTCCCTGTAGACTACGGTACCGCTCCTAGGTGTAGACTACGGAACCCCTTCCCTGTAGACTACGGAACCCCTCCCCTGTATACTACGGAACCCCTTCCCTGTAGACCATGGAACCCTACCCTGTAGACTACGGAACCCCTCCCCTTTAGACCACGGAACCCTCCCCTGTAGACTACGGAACCCCTCCCCTGTAGACCACGGAACCCCTCTCCTGTAGACCACGGATCTCCTGTAGCCCACGGACTCCTTCCCTGTAGACTACGGAACCCCTCCTAGGTGTAGACTACGGAACCCCTTCCCTGTAGACTACGTAACCCCTCCCCTGTAGACTACAGAGCCCCTTCCCTGTAGACCACAGAACTCTCCCATGTAGACTACGGAACCCCTCCCCTGTAGACCACGGCGCACTCCCTTGTAGACCATGCAACCCCTCCCCTGTAGACTACGGAATACCTCCCTTGTAGACCACGGAGCCTCTCCCCTATAGACTACGGAACCCCTCCCCTGTAGACCACGGAACCCCTCCCCTATACATCAAGGATCCCCTGTAGACTACGGAACCCCTCCCCATTAGACCAAGGGTCGCCTGTAGACCACGGAACCCCTCCCCTATAGACCAATGATCCCCTATAGACCACGGAACCTCTCCCCTATAAACCAAAGATCCCCTACAGACCACGGAACCCCTTCCCTGTAGACCACGGAACCCCTTCCCTGTAGACCAAGGATCTCCTGTAGACCACGAAACCCCTCCTAGGTGTAGACCACAGAATCCTCCCCTGTAGACCACGGAACCCTCCCCTGCATACCACGGAACCCTCCCCTGTAGACCACGGAACCCTCCCCTGTAGACCACGGAACCCTTCCCCTGTAGACCACGGAACCCTCCCCTATAGGCCACGGAACTCCTCCCCTGTAGATCACGGAACCCTCTCCTGTAGACCAAGGAACCCATCCCTTATATACCACGGAACCCCTTCCCTATAGACTACGGAACCACTCCCTGTAGACCACGGAACCTCTTCCCTGTAGACCACGGAACTCCTCCCCTGTAGACCACGTAACCCCTCCCCTGTAGACCACGGAACCCCTCCCCTGTAGACCACGAAATCCCTCCTAGGTGTAGACCACGGAACCTTCCCCTGTAGACCACGGAACCCTCCCCTGTAGACCACGGAACCCCGCCCCTATAGACCACGGAACCCCTCCCATGTAGACCACGGAATCCTCCCCTTTAGACCGCGGAACCCTCCCCTGTAGACCCTGTAGACCACGCAATCCCTCTCCTGTAGACCACGGAACTCCTCCCCTATAGACCAAGGATCTCCTGTATACCACGGAACCCCTCCCCTGTAGACCCTCCCCTGTAGACCATGGACCCTCCCCTGTAGACCACGGACCCCCTCTCCTGTAGACCACGGAACCCTCGATTAGACTTGCTACGGCCACTGAGACAGCTGTAAAATCAGTGAGGTGAGTCGCCATACCATGCCAGCCTCGCAGGAGGAGGACATTGTGAATGACATTGTCAAACTTTCGTGGCTGTCAAAGAAGATGTTAGAAAAGCAACATGCTAATATTAGTATCATTTCCCTGATAAATTACTCTTTACTTCGGCAATCCTCAACACCTGGATTTGTCCCTGTCTCCGGCTAAGTTTTGGCACGCCTGGTGCTATCCCAGTATGGAGAGGACGTCCTGCCTGGAAACACACTGCAGAATTCCTGACGCCTGGCGCCATAGCCAGGCAGAGGTCAGCCGTTACATTGAATAATAGCCAGACAGAGGTCAGGTTACATTGCACATGTGGTGGTCACATGCATTGCTTGTGTAAATTAATATAATATACAATATATAAAGCCATTTCTGCCAGCTCATTTTGCGATGAATTGCTTGTGTTAAGTTTTTGAGCTTTGAAAGCTGAGTTGAGAGAGTATGATAGGAGAGTTGAGTATTGCACTGATCCTGTGCCTTTTTCCATTTAGTGAACAATTTCCTGGATGGTTACACGACGGTCGTCTACGGCCACGGCTTTCGCCGAACCATCTCAATCGGCTCCTCGTTTCGACTTGTAGATGGTCTGCCTGAGCGTGCCTCGCTCTCCACGGAACCCCTCCCTCCCCTGTAGACCCTCCCCTGTAGACCACGGAACCATCCCCTGTAGACCACGGAACCCTCCCCTGTAGACCACGGAACCCTCCCTTATAGACTATGAAACCCCTCCCCTGTAGACCACGGAACCCCCCCCTGTAGACTACGCAACCATCCCCTGTAAACCACGGAACCCTCCCCTGTAGACCACGGAACCCTCCCTTGTAGACTATGGAACTCCTCCCCTGTAGATAATGGAACCCCTCCCCTGTAGACCACGCAACTCCTTCCCTGTATACCACGGAACTTTCCCCTGTAGACCACAGAACCCTCCCCTGTAGGCAACGTAACCCCACCTAGGTGTAGACCACGGAACCTTTCCCTGTAGACCACGGAACCCTCCCCTGTAGACCCCGCAACCCCTCCCCTGTAGACCACGGAACCCTCCCCTGTAGGCATACATCCGATGCTGGTCACGTGCCACGCGGGTGATCGTAGGTGGGGCGGCATCTACACCGTGGGGAGGCGAGGGAAACAGGTCCCCACAATCGTTTCGTTTATCTGAAGTTTTGAAATTTGATACAGAAGATCATGCTAGAAATACATGACTACCCGCATAGCTCTACAGATATTGTGTTAAGGAAGTTGAATGACAAAATAAACGGCTATACTATAGGAGGAAATGTCGTTTAACACCATTGGTGTACGTTATAGAACATATAAAATAAAATATTCCTTAAGGATCATTTTCGATCACGAGATAACCACATCGCGAAGTTTTGAGTACTGTTTCATAAGTAACAAACAAATATGGGTGAGCCAGCGTATTATCCAGGGTAGAAAAGAAGAAACCGATATCTTCTTTCAACTGTCATTTTTTTCTTCTAACCGCCACCTATTAAAATAGGTGACCAGGAGTGCCCCCACCCTCGATCCCAACGACGCACAACACCTTAAGTTAACACCAGAAAACAAAAGAGAAAATGTCGCGGCACTCCCAGCTAAGAAATAGAAACAAATATAAAAGCATATGAAGAGAGGTAGTTTGGGTGTTAGATGTGGTGATATAAAAGAAGGCGGAAAGTAGTCATTGTTGAAAACAGAAAATGACTGCCCCCCCAACTACGTCCCAGGATATCATCCTCACTCATCCTCATCCAGGACAGGATGAGGATGGATTCATTCACTCTCATCCTCATCTAGGACAGGATGAGGATGGATTCATTAACTGTTAGTAAAGGGGATATCAGTCATACAAGGCGGAGGACAAAGTCAAAGTTTTATCGCTGTTCATCACAGTGACCAGGCATAAAGTGAGCATGACATCTATAGTCACCATGACTCAGCATAAACAACGAATACGACCCTGCAGTGCTTTCCAGAGCGTACGGCAGGGCTGCAGCCCCAGTTTCTGAAGCCAGCTCGCGCCCTCGTGGTTAGGTATATGTTTGTTGGTCCAGAATTGTATGAGGGTTGGAAGTCCAGAGCGCTCAGTGTGGAAGCATGCATTATGGCATTTGATCAGTAACTGGCGGTGTGAATGGGCCGGGTGGCTCAGTTGGCAGAGCGTCGGACTCGAAATCCAAGGGTTCCGGGTTCGAGTCTGGCTACTGGCGCAGGCCATTCGGTTCCCCGCTTGGGAGGGGGGGTGGTTCCCTCCCCACCCAGGCGTCTATAGGCTGGACTACTGTGTGGACGGGAACCCCTCCCCCCAAAAGCGGGGTGAACTGAATGAACTGAATGACCTACCGCCGAAGCAAAGCCTTGGTTGCATTGGCCCAGTGGCCCAAAACATACGATGTCAGATATAGTGCTAACAACACAAATATTGCTACCGTATTGCTATTGGCCCTATTCTCAAGAAAACGGCACAGAAAACCGGAGCAAAACCCCTACATTCTCTGAATCAGCATGATGGCAGGCATGTATTGTATTGTATCGTATTACGATCGTGGGGTTATCCACAATAAGTCGTGGCTATTACCACCCCGAGTCAAACGGTACAGGAATAGAAACATGCAGGTCAAAAACACGAGACATATGCCACACACATACACACACACAAACACACACACACACACACACACACACACACACGCACACGCACACGCACACGCACACGCACACGCACACGCACACGCACACGCACACGCACACGCACACCACCGCACACGCACACTTACGCACACGCACACGCACACGCACACGCACACGCACACGCACACGCACACGCACACGCACACGCCCACGCCCACGCCACACCCAGCCCACACACCCACACCCACCCCACACCCACACCACACCCACACCCACACCCACACCCACACCCACACCCACACCCACACCCACACCCACACCCACACCCACACCCACACCCACACCCACACCCACACCCACACCCACCCACCCACACCTACACCACCCACACACAACACACACACACACACACACACACACACACACACACACACACACACACACACACACACACACACACACACACACACACACACACACACACACACACACACACACACACACACACACACACACACACACACACACACACAACATACAACACTCACACACTCACACACACACACACACACACACACACACACACACACACACACACACACACACACACACACACATACACAAACACATTCAGCGACGTCCTGTATCGCCAGCGGTTGTCAGATGTGCCTTCACAGCACGAGCAAAGCATCGCTGTGTCATTTCGGTGACACCAGGCAGGCAGTGCGTTGTACAACGCTGGAGCATGATAGGCAAATCGTCGTTTCCCAGCCTCGGTTCTCGGTCTGGGGAGACGCAGGAGTCTGTCCTGCCGGGTGGTCCTCTCCCGTGCGTCACGACACCGGACAAACAAGCTCGCGAGCGAATCAGGCGCACCCTGCCGCAGTACCTTGTAGGTCAAGGCAAGCGTGCGAGCCTCTGTCATCTGTAGGGGCGCCATCCAGCGGAGTTGCTCACGCAGATCAGCCACATGATCGAATTTACGTCGTCCAAAGATGACTCTGGCAGCAAAGTTCAATATCTTTTGAATCCTGTCGAAATTTGTATGGGTGCCATTCCCATAGACTGTAAGGCAGTAGCTGATCCGCGCGAACACCAACGCTGTTATAAGAATTTTGATGACGCCGTCGGGAAGATAATGCCGGCAATGAGATAGGCCGATCAGCACGCACGTCCATGCATTGCCATGTTTATTAGGGTGTGTCACTTGTCACAGCGCACACTCTACCACCAATATTATCATGCGCTGCACCCACAAACATACAAATTTACCACTCGTTTCCTTTCATCTTTAACCACCATCCGGCGCCCAGCGTTCGAAGTTTCTCCCATTCTCTTAACATTGGCGACCTCAGCGCCTCTATTGGCGGCTGGCAGAACTAAGTCGCCCGTTTCGGTTTGGGCTACATTACTTCGTCTCAAAAGCTAGTAAAGCTGTGACATCATCATTTTGTATTTCGTAATGCCTCATGATTCATTAGGCACCGCACAGTAGACATTCAATGGCAGTGAATGGGGGGGGGGGGGGGGGGGTGGCACCTGACCGTGCCGGCTGAGAGCGACGAACACGCTCGGTCAGCGAGACGGTACGTGTCGTATGTCAATGACAGGGCGACACGATCTTGTCGTCCGACAGCAGCACCAGATGTCTGACTCGCAACGCGACGAGCAGAGGTGTGAGTCAGTAAAGAAGCGTCCGTGGGTCGGTGCGCTACTGCCAGTGTTTAGTGCCTTGAGCCCCGTCCCCGTGATACGCTAGTGCTATGGCTAATCGTAGCCGGTCCAAACACTTCGCTCTGGGAGCTTCGTGTGACCTACCATCAAATCAGTTTCCGACATACAAGGACGCTGTCAATTATATCAGACTTATTCACAGTGAGCATTCAGTCGTTCGGGGAGAAGACAAGCAGAGAAAGATATACAAACCGGCCGCTGAGAAGATAATCAAGTTGTGGGAGCGAGAGGGCATTCCTACGCTGCAGGTCACGAGCGTCGCGCGCAAGTTGGAGCTGTGTTACACAAACTTCCGAAATTTGAACAAAGTCAAGAAAAGTCAGCGCAGTGAAAAGACACAGATGAATCAACAGTTCTTCAGAAAGCTATTCGACATAGCCCTCTGCAAATGTCTGCAACGCTGCAGCTGCCCCCGAGAGAACCGAGTGCCGCCTGGCGAGGTCACGTTTCTAAGGGATCAAAGGGGACCCCGCAAGCAGTTGATCGGTGGCTTGGACACTGTTGAGAGTCGCCGGCGTCAGGCAGCAGCACACCGGAGGCAGAGTCTGTCCCGGCAAGAAGGACGGAGTATGGTATCGGTCGAGTCCTGATATCTGTCAGGGAAAGAGACTGAAGTAACTGAGGGACCCAGCGAAGTTGCAGCCCCCAGCGACTACATGGAAGCTGGACCGTCTGGTCTGCAGGCTGGCAGCAGTACAGACGACCGTGAGAGCTCCGTGAACACGTCTGATGGAAACTTGAAATGGAATGTCCACGGAACCGATACGACAGATTTGAATCGGGAGAGATTTGACAATACGGCTATAGCGGCTGATCGGTTTGGACTATCAAATCGTGCTGTAGCTGCAATAATCAATGCTTTCCAAGAAGAAATCGGTCGCATAGATAAGGACGACACGTCGCTGGCAGTTGATCCAAAAAAGTGTGGCGGGAGAGAAATCGGTTGAGACAGGTGTCAGCCCAAGAGCGAGAGCGAGGATACGGTCAATATTTCAGAGCTCTATATTTCGATGGCCGAAAAGATCGCACCGCCGTCGGACGATCAACAGAAACAGTAGAGGAACATGTGGCAGTACTACATAGTAGTAGCTGAGCCAGGAGGCCAATACCTCGGGCACTTCACACCGGACACTGGCCGGGCAATGGACCAAGCAAAAGTTCTCGATACTATCGCTGATACCAGCGTCGCTGAAGTATGTGTTCTTGGATGCGATGGCACGGCTGTGAACACGGGGCGCTATGGCGGTGTGTGCCTTCTTCTCGAACTGAGTAAAAACCGGCCACTACACTGGTTCATTTGCCAGTTACACGGAAATGAACTGAACCTACGGGAGGTGTTCCATCAGTTAGATGGAGAGACCTCGGGACCAAGGTCATTTTCTGGCCCTCTCGGCAAGGCTGCCAGTGGTAACGTACACCGCCTTCCAGTCAGCTCCTTCCAGCCGGTGAGCAGTGAAGTTCCAGAGCTGCCCGAGGCAGTATTCTCGGAGCTGAGCACCGATCAGCAGCTGCTGTACACACTGGCCAAGGCCGTGGAGGCTGGTCACATCTCTGAAGAGGATGTCAACCGAAAAATCGGACCAGTGAACCATGCCAGGTACGCACAAAGGCTGAATATTCATACTGTTATAGGCAATTGGTTTATCTTGTCACCAAAATAGCAAAGTGAGGAGGGGCGGAAGTCTTACTTTACAGTTCACTCATAGTAACATATTTACGTATTTTCACTCACATTAACGTACGTCTCTGATAGCGTGCCTAATTTGCGTTTATTTCAAGAAAGCATTTGTTCGACACCATGCATACATTCATTCCGTTTTATTATACTCATCTACCCGCCATTATCTTCCTTTAACATCGATAATAACATCTACCATATGCTATATCGTATATTATTCATGCTATCCTGCATCCCCCACCCCCCGCTCCAGGTGGCTGACTCTGGCAACAAGACTACTGCGCCTGTACGTGTCCAGCGAGAACCCTACCGACCAGCTAAAGCAGCTGGTAGAGTACCTCATGAAGCACTACATTCCAATGTGGTGTAATATCCGACTGCACAGCAGCTGCGAAAACGGCTCAAAGAACCTGATGCGGAGCGTGAAATTGCTGCGACTCCTGCCCGAGGGACTGCAGGACAGCATTCGCCCAGTACTGCAGCGGAACGCGTACTGGGCGCACCCGGAGGCGCTCTTACCGGCCATGGTCGCTGATACAGACCCAGAAGTGCGAGACCAAGCGGTAACGACGATAGAGCAGTGTCGCCGGCAGTCGCAGCAGCAGAATGTCCGACCATTCAAGCTCCCGTCAGTCAACTTCGCGGCCGAGAAGTACACCGACTTGTTGGACTGGAATGCAGAGCTGATCACCGAGCCGCCCCTGACGATGGCTCTCAGCGACGCACAGCTGGATGGCCTCCGGAACGCGGCGCTGGTTGTGCCCCCGTATCCAGTTCATACAGTCGCTGTGGAACGTGCTGTCAAGGTGGTAACGGAGGCGGCCAGCAACGTGGTCGGGGAAACGCAACGACATGGCTGGATCTGCAACAGGCTCCGTCACCGTGGGAGACTGCCAGCTGTCACTAGCAAGAAGTAATTCACAAAAAGCCTGACTGGATTCGCTCGCATTCGCACCATTGCAGTAGCTGCTACAACGCTTCATACATACTATGATGGTAATGTTTACCGCACTCGTTTTTTGTTGTTGTTAGTTATCAGCAGAGTTTGGTGCTTTTTATCCAAGTTCGTACGTTTTTTTTTGTAGTTAATTTAGACTGCGCTCTGCTGCTCCGGACAAGCATTTGTCACGCATCTGTACTTCGGCAAGTCCATGAATTTCCTTATCACTTGTTAATATCAACATTGTTATTTACTGATTTCACTGTTGTTTCACTGCCTAGTTCATATATGTGAAGACGAATATCTTCTCAGGAATATATTCATGCGCATTTTACTGACTATTTTCTCCCAAAAAGGCCACATCGACTTATGGACACCGCTCGGTGAAGTAGTTCCACTGCCCGCCGATAGGGGCGCTGTGGTCGCAATAGTTAAGGAATGGGAGAAACTTTGATCGCTCGGCGCCGGATGGAGGCAAAAGATAAGAAGGAACGAATGACATATAATTGTTTCCACACATGCCGCGCATGATAAAATCGGTGGTAGAATTTGATCGGGAAGAAAAAGTATCCGAGTGACACACCCTAATGTTTATGTACCACTGCCATGCAGATTGGCAGGGGCGTAACCACGAGCTCAAAGTTACTGGGTACACTGGCTGACCACAAACGCTTAGTCTTGTCCTAAAAATACCCCTCCCCTCCCCCCCAAAAACACACGAATTTAAGCCACTTCAATTTCTAGTGCTGAGTTTTGTTTAAGTTTTCTATTTAACTTTGATTAGTTTTAACTATATTTTATACAGCTGCATCATTGGGATCTGATGGGCTGTCGTGTCTCCCTAATTCCGATGGCACAGCCTACATAGATATTGAACTTTGCTGCCAGAGTTCGAAGCCTTATGTTGTTGTAGTTGCGCCCATACCGGGGCGCCCCGGCTCCAGCGGCAGCAGGGGCGCCTATAGGGGCGCCACGTAAAACATGGTACTGAAAAATTGGCGTTGGGGGCGACATCACACGGTATTTGCTTCTACGGGCGCTTATTGTCCGGTTTAGAGGGCACCGGTTACGCTCCATGGGGTGACATTTGTCTCATTTGCCTACCTAATCTCTGGCTTTCAGGGCGCCTTTCCTGTCCCTAGGGCGCGATTTACGTCTAGAAATGTGCATGTCCCAAGGGCGCCTGTACTGTGTGTGTGTGTGTGTGGGGGGGGGGGCGAGGGGGCGCAAATTACATCTTAAAATAAAATATTCACCTTTTATTTATTTATCTGCATGTTTCTGTGACACATGTATGTTATCAAATTGATCGTGCTTCAATTTAAAAGTGAAATAACAACTTTTTATATCTCATTAAAAAAAATGTACTTACATATGGTGACGAACAGTATGATCCATCGCTATCCCTGGTTTGAATTTTGATTTTTAAACAAGTAATATGGCAATAAATGAAGTAAGTGCGCCAAGAAGCGTGACAACGTCCCTGATTGGTCAATGAAACAAATCACCGACACTAAATAGGTCGCCGTTGGGTGCATACGTTAACTGCCAATTCGGTTACCTTTGTATTCAATGTTTGTGGATTGTTACGGATATAAGGGCACAAAATCACAATAGACAGAGTGCAAGACATATTTTCCATACAATGTTGTAAAAAAACATTTCAAGAGAATCCCCGAGTTCGATGGGAACCGAAATTCGTTACCAAGTACTTGAGAGTACCGACCATTATAAGCGTGGGTCGCTTATTACTTTAACTTGAAATATATTTCAGTAGCAATGTTTATATGCAAATTGTGATCAATTTACAATATATTTTGGTCTCGTCTGTCGATTTCAAGTGAAAATTTCATTTTTGTAGGAAAATGTGAATACTTCCCTTAAAAAACGTATGGGGGAGGGGGCGCCTTCAGCGTCGGCCAAAAATGGTACGGACATTCCGTACCGCACGTAGAGGCGGCTACGTCCATGGGCGCCTATTGCCCGGTAAGGGCGCCATCGGCGCCAAAGGGAAGGGCAATGGAATGACACTCGAATGAATGCTCGTGGAATGACTCAATGGCCCGGAGAGGCGCCTTGCCAGAACACATTGGTACCCACACAGTTTGAGGCCATCCAAAACCAATAGCCTCTATATGAGATGTAAGATTGGCCCACACTCACAAAATCGCTACACACGACCCGGGTGTTAACTCCTACCACGGGTTTTAATTTGGAAATTTACTCATGCATGGGGTGTAATTGTTGAGGCTTCGCTATCCACACTCATGGCAAACACCTGCGTGGTGTGTGAGTGCCGATCACCATTGCATCGTGTGTTCAATACCCACAGTTCAGATCTTCACGGACACCTGCCCGCTGTGCTGATGTTCAATGCACCTGCGTCATGTGTCGCTCACCGGCAGCTCAGGTACTCATCGACACCTCCCATTTACACCTCGCTGATGTGTGGCGGCCTGAGCAGGCGGCCGCTAGCTGCGCGCGCACACTTTTCAAACGCATGCCGGCCGGCGGAGGCCAGCCGGCAGTGGCTCAGTAGAGCAGTGACCTTGACCGCGGCGGGTTGTGCGAGTGCGTGCGTCGACCGTTGTCAGTTACCGTTGAGTTGCGAAAGGCTGTCGATCGTGCGACGTGTTCGAAGTTATAAGTACCTAATTGTGAGTTGGGAGTGTGCAATTCGTGCGTTCTTTTGATCTTAGAAATGTAGTTAGTAGTGATTTTGTGATCGAGAAACATTAGGTATGATGGCATTTGTGACGGGAGGGCATTTTTCATGCCCTCCCGTCACAACAAAGTATGGCGTATCCGCGGTTGGAGCTGCACCGACTGGATAAATAAAGCTTCTAAAAACATATGAATATATGTGGCAGACTGTTGATCCTTAGTAACTTAGTTGATCCTTAGATTATGTCTCGCGAGTTGTGACACGTCTCTGAGCCGGCGCCCGGCGGCGGCCGCCGCCCGCTATGCGTCTGCGTCACGACACACCAAGCAGCGGCGACCGTTACACCATTCCCAGTGGTAAACGAACTCCTGCGATACGCCCGGCTGAGGCGTTAATCGACACCCCCCGCATGAGTATTGCGACACCTCGACACCCCATGCAGCGGTTATCAAGGGTGTTCCGTAAAACCTATACACCCCATGCAGCGGCGATCACGGTTGTTCCGGTACACCTTTCTGAGTGATACACAAAACACATTCCAGGCGACGTATTTTTAGGTTGTGTGGGCATCACGGGCTAGGTTTGTTGACACCCTGCGCGGGTGTTGATTTTTTTTGTGAGTGCAGGGCTAAATATCTTGTTTTGTCGTCCCCACCGGCAACCAGGGACATGTAATATTGGCGACCACATTCGGTGTCCTGCCGAGGTTATCGAGTACAAAATAATGAAATGTCTACCCTAGCCCAATCCACCTATCCTAACCAAGATGTATCTGTATGTGCTAGGCATATGTTTTTGTTTCGATCTCTGCGTCTCGCATGCCTTCGTTCTAAAACACGCCTTCATGTTAGCAGCTGCGCGGGTCTACATTCCAAATCACTCACGCAGCAACAAACTATACTGTAGGTATACTATACACTAAATACTATATACTGTATCGGCGAGACAACCACAGCTGTCGTCCGGACGGTCCGGACGACCACTCCTGGCGACCCTTTTACAAGGGACCAATGACATACCGCGCATACCCTTGGTTGTCGCGGTTGCCCTAATGCCTGCTGAATCTGGTATATTTAGTATGTTTTTTCTTGCTTAGTTACTGGTATCAGCAAACGCGTCCCTTCCGGTCTTACCCTTTCATTGTTTTGACCAGTCCCCGGTCCCACGTGCCACCAACGGTTATCCAAGCGGCATTCCTTCTTACCCCTCCCTGTCCGCGGCGCGGCGTCCGTCGGACATAGCGGGTAGTCCGTCTTTCGTCACTCCCGCCCGGCCGGCCCGACATTCCTATTTCAACTATGCTTAACACATTGACCCCTTCAGTCATTCAGTGCGCTGCGCGCGAGTGGCGCTGGGGAAGTACAGTGCGATGTGCGACGCGCTGAATCCTTGTCCAAACTTGTGCAGTGACGAATTCCACGCTGAAGTTGTGACGATGGTTGTGAGAAGTCACAGAGACATATGAGCAACGCAAAATCAGGTACAGACATAACTCGCTTTTGATTGGGGTCTCAGCCGAACGCCATTGACGGGGGGTGGCAATATTTGTGCAATGCCCATCCTGGTTAGTTGTTATTTTCCGAACCAATGATGGCCGGGAGACGTTCAATGCGACAATGGAAAGCTCCATGTGCATTTTTGCACGTCAAATTTTCCAATCAATGTATCGACATCCCGTTTTCTGCTTTCGGATACTGCTCAATATTGAAGTCAGAAAAAGGTCCGGCGGCATTGATAGTGCACTAGGGTGTATAATGGCACCAATTGCGCACATTTTGTACTATGAATTTGAATATCGCAGGACGGTAACCACCAACCCCGGTCTTAATTTTGACGACAATCGCGAAACCATTTTTGTTAGCCCTGGATTGGCCTAATCAGTGATGGGTTTGTAGGTAGTCCCAGGTATAAGGTACTTAATAACAACCTACTGCGGGGGTAGATCTAGCACAGAAGGTTATGCAGTTGTTTGTACATATCCTGTTTTAATATCTTAATAAACAACAATCTTTAAATTTTTCAATCCAGCACATTCTATATCAATTTGCGAAGTGAACGCACCTACGTTTGGTTGTTACTAAATTTAAAGGTTTCCTTGATATTTTTTTTTTATATTTGAAGAACAAACTTTTGTTTTTACTTTTGTATCCCTATTGACTTTTCGGCACATTTGAAACTAAGTAAATGCAACTCGGAGTCTTACATTTTTACTGGGTACAGTACCCAGTAAAATTTGGGGTTTTGAATTTTACTGGGTACAGTGTACCCAGTGTACCCAGTGGTGGTTACGACCATGCATATCGGACCTCTATAGTCTTGGGAAAGCGTGGAATTTGTTAAGAATGCAATGATATTCGTATTTAGTGTCCCGAATTTCTGCATATGTTGCACTTTTGTGACATTCATTCTGCAGCCATACGAAAACAACACGCTAGTGTGTTCAGTGTTGAATCGTAGGTACCTACCTTGGTTGAATATTATTAATCCTGGCGATCCTAGCCCAAATGTATATTAGTGTGGCTGCTAGCATGTATTTTGTCTTCTTCAAGTGGTGCTTTAGTGTGTCAGTATTATTTGGTTGTGTTAAACTCGAAAACTCTTGGTGGTGGACCCAAAACACATACATTCTCTGACTCAACATGATGGCAGGCAGGTTTATAAACCTCTGTCATCCAGATCAGACCTCTATAGTCTTCAAGTAAATTGTGAAAGCGTGGAACTTGTTAAGAACAACACGCTACGGTTGTGCACAGGTGTATCCAGGATTTCGCCAAGGTGCTACCCGCGGTCAGTGATATGGACCCCCTGGCACATACATGGCCCCCCATGGACACAGGGCCCCCTCTACATATTTTAGCTTCGCTAACACGATTTCAACATGCTTATTCTGGGTGTAGTGGTGGTGGTGATTCGGGGTTGGGTTTTAGGGCGCCGTAACCTCTGAGGTTATATGCCACTAATACCTATTCTGGATATAATACCTGGTAAATTTTGCAGAATCTACCCTGGGACCTGCAACAGTCTGAATTAGCAAGCGACTCACGAGTCAGCCTGTAAGGATCTGCACATCAAGGATCTGCACTGCAATGATATGTCAGACGTCAGAAGATGGAAAGCTCGAAAAACAAGGTAGCTGATGTACTGAACACGCGCTCAGTCTACATTAAAGGGAACTGTTCACCTTGGTTTTTGTTTAAAGGGAAATAATGACATTTTCCCACAAATATTGAGTTAGCACTTGAAATCGACAGACGAGGCCAAAATATGATGTAAATTCATTGGATTTTGCATATACAAATTCCTTCCGAGAGATATTTCAAGTTAATCTTGATAAGTGTTCCACACTTTTAACGACCGGTTCTTGCCAAGTTTTTGCCAACTTTTCGGTTTTCATCAAACTCCGAGCTTTTCCCGTATTGCTTTTCTACGCAAAGGTGTGGAAAACATATTTTGCATTCTGCTTGTTGTGATTATATACTCGCCCATCCTTTATAATTAACAACCATTGCAACAACTGGCAATTCAATTGGAAGCTCATCGATGCACGTCGACGGCGACCTATTTAGTGTCGGCGATTTGTTTCGAAGAGCTCATTCAACAACGTTGAACAGATTGATACAATAGCGCCAGATGTGTCGCTTTCCAATAGTGGAGGGAAAATACCTATCACTAATTTGCCAAAACTTTCAACTTTGAATTAGGGAATAATTGAATTTAATTCTTAAATTTAGATCACATCATTTCAATACCATAACGGTAGCCAAAGAAATTGCTGCTAACAAAATAAAATGGTCATGATTTCCCTTTAATATATACCGTACCACAAGTATCCGTCCCATCTCCCATCGCTGATTGGCTGATGTGTCGCCCTTATAGGGAACACGGAGCGGGAATTCCTTAAAGGGAAATAATGGCCTTTTCCCACAAAAATGGAGTTAGCACTTGAAATCGCCAGACGAGACCAAAATATATTGTAAATTCATCACATTTTGCATGAAAACTTTCCTACCGGAAGATATTTCAAGTTATAGTTGATAAGCGTTCCTCACTTTTAACGACCGGTACTTGCAAGTACTTTTGGTCCTCATCAAACTGCGGGCTTTTCCCGTATTGCTCTTTTATGCAATGGAATGGACAATATATTGTGCGTTCTGCTTGTTGTGATTATATGCCCGGCGATCTTCTAAAACTAACAGCGATTGGAAAAAAGTGGCAATACAATCGGAAGCTCATCGATGCACATCAACGGCGGCATAGTTAGTGGTTGCGACCCTCAATTTTTGCAAATCGATTCATTTGTTTTCAACATTAGGAGTTTTGTATAATTTTTCTGTGGCTGTATATAACACTATGCTTTATATTATCATGAAAAATAATAATTTTCCCCAAAAAACTAACAAACAATAACACAAAACTGGCAATTAAATCGGAAGCTCATCGATGCACATCGACGGCGACCTATTTAGCGTCGGCGATTTGTTTACAAAGTCATTGTCCTGCTTCTCGGCGCACTTAACCATTTGTGGCGAGTTGTTCCTGATTAGTATACCAAGTCCCGTAGCAAGCTTCGTTAATGACGTCACTGGTACCATTCTTGTGTAGCATTGCAAAATATATCTGATTTTGAGTTGAAAGCTAATTAAAGACTTATTCATTTTTTTTTTAAAGTTTGAATTTTCTTGTTAATAATTATTAAAGGAATTTTATCACTGTATTTCATAGTAGTTGACACTTCAGAAACTTATGACGTAATAATATTGTATCCAATATGCATTTCCCTCGCCTTTTGCTATTGTGGCGCAGTGCCGAGTGCTTTGCGAATACTTGCTTGCCTGGGGTTCAAATCATTCCGCCCTGATTTCATTCGAGTTGGTATAGTTTGCATGTTGTTGTTATTCATGACTTATACTGATAGTCAGACATGCATCACGGATGCTTCACGGATTGCTTCACGGATCAGTTTGATCGGAAACGTCACAGAGCCTCCAAAAATGCCGCACTCGATGTTAACAATGGTAGGGAAGGACAAATTTGTCAATGACCTTCATGAAGCACACAAGGTACTTGTTTTGTATTTGGATTGTTTTGTATTTTTTCCCAAACTTACAACTTTGAATTTGGGAATAATTTTATTTAATTCTTAAATTTAAAAAGGGGGGGGGGGGCACCCGTGCCCCCCCCCCCCTTTTGACAACGTGGCCTTCAGATACCCAAATTTAGTTGCAGACTCATAATTAAAAACAAACATGGTTTGAACAGCATGACAGCATGACGTCGAGAGCCGATAACTGACGAACACCTGTTTTGGAGACCGCCGTGTCATAACTGTACCGCACAAACGGTAGGATGTAAAAAAATATAACTCCTAAGCATATCTAAAATACTTTATCGTCCTGAAATATGCTGACGCAAGTTCTAAAGATGATATTAAACAGACATAGAAATTAAAGTGTTATTTCTTCACCCAAAGGTAGGAATGAGCTTGCTTCGAACGAGGACGTTTGGCGTCTCCGTTATCGTTTTGTCACAGCTCTCCGTGCACCGACGAGCGGCAAATGCGCGGAACGCTAGCCTGTTGTTTACCGGATCAGGTTTGTAACCTAATTTCACTTATGCTGCATAGAAATAGGATCATAAGACGACCAAATGAACCGTGTGCACAAATCTGGATAACCATAACGTGGTATAACATATCTCCAGAAAATACGGTTATACATTTAGCATTCGTACGATCCTTTTCCTTTTTATAAAATAATTGACGACCCATGGTCGACCCATGGCGACCAAGTGCACTTGGTCGCCAATTCTTATGGAGCGCCAGCGAACACATTGGTCATATTAGCGCCCAGGGGCCATACCTCTACCGGGGTTCGAAACCCGGGCTCCCCGTCCCCACGTGCGAGCCAGACGTTTTAACCAGTCGGCTATTACGCCCCCTTAGCGTTCGTACGATAATCTCAAGTGCTTAGTCACTAAATTATCAAAATACCACGGACTTGTAACACATACACGGAGCTACGCTATACCATCACGAATATGAGCCTCTCCGCGATCTGGATGTCACTTTCTACTGCCACGTCGTCACCAAGAGTCGTAAGTGATTCAGATGCTTGACAGTGAAACCGATGATAATTATAACGTTAGAACGGCCCTTTAACAAAACTGAATATCTCACTGGACATATAAGCTAGGAATATCTTTATGAAAATGCGAAATACCACCAGAGCTAAAACGTTATTTTCAGCGAAAGTATATATGTGTGTATTTGTGTAAAATATTCAACGAAGCATTTGGCATGAAACTCTTCGGAGCCACAACTGGTCTCACTGTCCCGGTTGGATGTGCTAAAAATGGCGAATGTGAATGAGTTTGAGGTTCCAATTTTACTCTTTCCGTATGTTTGGTGACGGTGGGCGTTAACCCGCGCGGCGCTGGGGTCTCCAGCCGAACGCGCGGCGCTGGGGGGTATATTTTACCCCCCCTCGTATCTTCCGAACCAATAACCGCAGCGAGACGCGCAATGCGGCGATCGCAAGCTCTCAACGAGAAAAATCGAATGCATACTCGAAATTCTTAAAATAAGGTCCCATGTCAGGTCACGGTCAGGTCAAATGTAAAATGTAAGTATTTGAGTTTTTGGGCTATACTTTCCATCCAAAGCCTTATATTGCAACTATTATCTCACAAAGTGCTCCAGAGTGTATAATGCATTTCCCGCATAAGTAAAAGTGAAATTGTAAGCAAAGGTCAAGGTCAAGGTCAGGTCACACAAGGTCACAGGTCTACGAAAGCCATGCGACACATGTTGTATGGGTTATTGTACACGTATAATTCGATAGAAGCAGCCATTTTCACAGCCTGACACCATATAATCGTCCTCAGGTCAAGGTCAGGTCACAATAAGGTCAAAATTTGAAATTGATTAATCTAAATAAACATTGCATGTTTCTAGACTAGTTTTGTCTTCAAAATACAGTGGTGGCATTTATTTGTCTGTATCTGGTCAGTAAAAGCCAAAAAACGCAATTTAAAAAAAATGACGCCATGAGTTACTTGTTCTTAGAGAGCCACAAGTCAGTCAAAAATAAAGAAATTGCTTTGAATTTTTTTAACATCGTTCATACTCGGTTCTCTAATATATCTTCCGTTTTTTTTTTAATCTTCAAACAAAAAACTTTTGTGGAAATTCTTCCCCCAAAATCAGTTTTTTGCATTTTTGGGGGTCAAAAACCCAAAATTTCGAAAATATGAGACAGCCATGGCAAAGACAATGTTATTTCCCTTCTTTTGACGCCTTTTATTTGCAATTTAAAGTAACACAATATTTTCTACGATTTTTCAAACATTTAACGTTTTTCACCAAAAATGACATGGCATGACGTCACTAAAACGTCATTATCTGCCACAAATTTTCACGAATTAAAAACACAAAAATGGGAGAAGACGTAGAATTGATGCACCATAAGCTACCGTAAGTTTCACTTTGATATCTGTCATAGTTGTCAAGTTATGGAGAAAATCCGGGAGGGGGGTAAAATTTACCCCCCAGCGCCGCGCGGGTTAATCAGCAAAGCGCACAAACAAGATGCATGCTGATCCAGTGGCAGCTTGGCAGCTGGCAAGGATGTGATAGGACCGTCTCAAGCAAAATGTGGAAAAACGAGAAAGTGAACATTTCCACATAAATTTATAACATTCGTGCATGCTGGTATGGTACATACTACATAACCAGGAGGACGTGGGATAAGAGGACGGAGCAGGTTGAAGGGCGTGGGTCACAAAATATCAGAGCAGACTGCAGCTACTCTGTGTCACGGCCGGCGGTCATGCACGTGTCCGCATGAGATGAGAGGGGGCTATTTTTTGCCCTCCCTCCCGTTATTTTGCAATAACTCCTAAACGAAAACAGGTATTGTCACCAAACTTACAGTACCTTCTCTCACATCCATTCTACACATGTTGACAAAATGAAAAATATGAGGCTATGATAACTCAACCGGGAATGACGTTAGAGTGACATCATGTTCTTCGGTTTTTGTTGCAAAATAATGGTTTGCGGAAAACGCTGTCAAAAGTACAATGTTTGAGATAAACTCAATTGTCTTAAATCAAATTACTGACAATGGACCGGGCTATCCAACAGCTATCTCGGATTTTTGATTATTTTGTTTTATTCATTTTTTGAGAAATCCAAATACATTGTTTTTTGTTTCCCAAATTTTTAAGAAAACTAAGAATTATCCAAAAACCGGAATATTTGTGATCGAGATGTGTGTGGTGAATATGTGTACCAAATTTAAAGTCGATATCTTCAAAAATGACTGAGTTATGACCTTTAAATTACAAAAATCGACCACCTCTCACAGCATTTCTATGCATAAAAAACGCATTTCCATTTTTGCTTTTTATTTCTATTTATATGGAACAAACAATGTTCTAAGGTCATTTGTCGTGTTCTATGCGAAAACAAACCCATACACATGTGTTACAACGCCTAATGACCGTAATCTGCAGTTTAACCTCGTGACTTCGGATGACCTTGACCTGACCCAAGGTCATAAACAGCTTAGAAAGGTACTTAGAAGTGTCAGAAACACGAATCATACCGATTTATCGACAGCTTATGCGTTTATTACCGCAATTTTGCGCGACAATTCAATCCATCGAGACCTTTTGGCACGGTCAAACATTTTGTACTTGACCTGACCTGTGACGTCATCAGTAACCCCGAGGTCAACAATATTATGTTTCCCTCGATACATTTCCCAGGGCTATGGAATTCCGTTTGAATGTATACATTCGGGCCAGTAGTTCCGGAGATCCTAGGGGGGGGGGGGGGCAAAAATAGCCCCCCAGTAAGTCGCGTTATGAAATATACCCCAGTAACTCGCGGGTTAAGAGAGTTATCGGCGACTCTGGCTGTGGACAGTTGGCCCACAGAGCTCTCCAGCAGTAGTCATTGAATTGAAGCGCCATGCATGCATTCACATTTCTAAGGACACACTGCTAATTTATCTTACTACAAAATTGTTAACCCGCGAGTTACTGGGGTATATTTCATAACGCAACTTACTGGGGGGGGGGGGGGGGGGGGGGGCTATTTTTTGCCCCCTCTGATCTCCGGAACTACTCGACCGAATGTAAAAATTCAAACGGCATTCGATAGCCCTGGGAAATTTATCGAGGGAAACATAATATTGTTGACCTCCGGGTCACCGATGACGTCACAGGTCAGGTCAAGTACAAAATGTTTGGCCGTGTCAAAAGGTCTCGATGGATGGAATTGTCGCGCAAAATTGCGATATTAAACGCATAAACTGTCGATACATCGGTATGATTCGTGTGTCTGACACTTCTAAGTACCTTTCTAAGCTGTTTATGACCTTGGGTCAGGTCAAGGTCATCCGAGGTCACGAGGTCAAACTGCAGATTACCGTCATTAGGCGTTGTACCACATGTGTATGGGTTTGTTTTTCGTCTAGAACGCGAAAAATGACCTTAGAACATTGTTTGTTCCATATAAATAGAAGCAAAAAGCAAAAATGGAAATGCGTTTTTTATGCATAGATATGCTGTGAGAAGTGGTCGATTTGTGTCATTTAAAGGTCATAACTCGGTCATTTTTAAAGATATCGACTTTAAATTTGGTACACATATTCACCGCATACGTCTGGATCACATATATTCCGGTTTTTGGATAAATCTGATTTTTCTTTAAAGAAAAAAAAATGTATTTAGATTTCTCAAAATTTCGAATAAAAAAACTCAAAAATCCGAGATAGCAGTTTGATAGCGCGGTCTTTTGTCAGTAATTTGATTAAAAAATTTAGTTTATCTTAAATATCGTACCTTTGACAGCGTTTTCCGCAAATCATTATTTTGCAATAAAACCCGAAGAACATGACGTCACTCTGACGTCATTCCCGGTTGATCTATCATAGCCTCATATTTTTCCGTTTGCCAACATGTGTAGAATTGATGTGAGAGAAGGTACTGCAAGTTTGGTGACGATAACGGTGTTCGTTTAGGAGTTATTTCAAAATAACGGGAGGGGGGGGGGGGGGGGCAAAAAATAGCCCCCCCCAGTAACTCGCGGGTTAATGGTTGGTACCCACGCCGATTCAATGAGCAAATTGGGGCCCTCCCAATTTGAGGGGCCCTTGAGCCTACTTAGGTCCCCCTCAGGCCGACTGATGACCCCTCAAGCCGACTGAGGATCTTTCATACCGATAGAGGGTCCCCTCATACCGATAGAGGGTCCCCTCATACCGATAGAGGGTCCCCTCATACCGATAGCGGGTCCCCTTATACCGATAGAGGGCCACCTCATACCGATAGAGGGTCTCCTCATACCGATAGAGGGTCCCCTCATACCGATAGAGGGTCCCCTCATACCGATAGAGGGTCCTCTCATACCGATAGAGGGCGAGCTCATACCGATAGAGGGTCCCATCATACCGATAGAGGGCCAGCTCATACCGATAGAGGGTCCCCTCATACCGATAGAGGGTCCTCTCATACCGATAGAGGGTCCCTCATACCGATAGAGGGCCACCTCATACCGATAGAGGGTCCCCTCATACCGATAGAGGGTCCTCTCATACCGATAGAGGGTCCTCTCATACCGATAGAGGGTCCTCTCATACCGATAGAGGGTTCCCTCATACCGATAGAAGGCCCCTCAGACCGATAGAGGGCCCCTCAAACCGATAGAGGGTCCCCTCATACCGATAGAGGGCCACCTCAGACCGACAGAGGGTCCCCTCATACCGATAGAGGGTCCCCTCATACCGATAGAGGGCCAGCTCATACCGATAGAGGGTCCCCTCATACCGATAGAGGGTCCTCTCATATCGATAGAGGGTCCCCTCATACCGATAGAGGGTCCTCTCATACCGATAGAGGGTCCCTTCATACCGATAGAGGGTCCCCTCATACCGATAGAGGGTCCCCTCATACCGATGGAGGGTCCTCTCATACCGATAGAGGGTCCCCTCATACCGATAGAGGGTCCTCTCATACCGATAGAGGGTCCCCTCATACCGATAGAGGGTCCTCTCATACCGATATAGGGTCCCTTCATACCGATATAGGGTCCCCTCATACCGATAGAGGGTCCCCTCATACCGATAGAGGGCCACCTCATACCGATAGAGGGCCACCTCATACCGATAGAGGGTCCCCTCATACCGATAGAGGATCCTCTCATACCGATAGAGGGTCCCCTCATACCAATAGAGGGTCCCCTCATACCGATAGAGGGTCCCCTCATACCGATAGAGGGTCCCCTCATGCCGATAGCGGGTCCCCTCATACCGATAGAGGGTCCCCTCATACCGATAGAGGGTCCTCTCATACCGATAGAGGGTCCTCTCATACCGATAGAGGGTCCCCTCATACCGATAGAGGGTCCCCTCATACCGATAGAGGGCCCCCTAAGACAGACAGAGGGTCCCCTCTTACCGATAGAGGGTCCCCTCATACCGATAGAGAGTCCTCTCATACCGATAGAGGGTCCCTCATACCGATAGAGGGTCCCTCATACCGATAAAGGGTCCCCTCATACCGATAGAGGGTCCTCTCATACCGATAGAGGGTCCCTCATACCGATAGAGGGTCCCCTCATACTGATAGAGGGTCCTCTCATACCGATAGAGGGTCCCTCATACTGATAGAGGGTCCTCTCATACCGATAGAGGGCCCCCTCATACCGATAGAGGGTCCCCTCATACCGATAGAGGGTCCTCTCATACCGATAGAGGGTCCTCTCATACCGATAGAGGGTCCCCTCATACCGATAGAGGGTCCCCTCATACCGATAGAGGGCCCCCTAAGACAGACAGAGGGCCCCCTAAGACAGACAGAGGGTCCCCTCATACCGATAGAGGGTCCCCTCATACCGATAGAGAGTCCTCTCATACCGATAGAGGGTCCCTCATACCGATAGAGGGTCCCTCATACTGATAGAGGGTCCTCTCATACCGATAGAGGGTTCCTAATACCGATAGAGGGTCCTCTCATACCGATAGAGGGTCCTCTCATACCGACAGAGGGTCCCCTCATACCGATAGAGGGTCCCCTCATACCGATAGAGGGCCCCCTAATACAGACAGAGGGCCCCCTAAGACAGACAGAGGGTCCCCTCATACTGATAGAGGGTCCCTCATACCGATAGAGGGTCCCTCATACCGATAGAGGGTCCCCTCATACCGATAGAGGGTCCTCTCATACCGATAGAGGGTCCCTCATACCGATAGAGGGTCCCCTCATACTGATAGAGGGTCCTCTCATACCGATAGAGGGTTCCTAATACCGATAGAGGGTCCTCTCATACCGATAGAGGGTCCCTCATACCGATATACGGTCCCCTCATACCGATAGAGGGTCCTCTCATACCGATAAGAGGGTCCCCTCATACCGATAGGGGGTCATCTCATACCGATGGAGGGTCCCTCATACCGATAGAGGGTCCCCTCATACTGATAGAGGGTCCTCTCATACCGATAGAGGGTCCTCTCATACCGATAGAGGGTCCTCTCATACCGATAGAGGGTCCTCTCATACCGATAGAGGGCCCCTCAGACCGATAGAGGGTCCCCTCATACCGATAGAGGGTCCCCTCATGCCGATAGAGGGCCCCTCAGACCGACAGAGGTCTGAGGACACATCAGGCCGAACAAAGGCCCCCTCATCCCGACTGAGGGAACCTCGGGCCGACAGAGGGTCCACTCAGGCTGACAGAGGGTCCCCTCAGTCCGACAGAGGGCCCTTCAGGCCGACCAAGGGCCACCTCAAGCTGGTCGAGGGCTCACTCAGGCGGCCAGAGGGCCCTCTCGGGTCGAAAGGGGCCTCTCAAGCTGGTCAAAGACACCCCAGGCCACCAGAGGGCCTCTCATGCCGATCGAGGGCCCTCATCAGGTCGACAGAGGGCCCCCTCAGACCGAGAGAGGGATCCTCAGGCCGATCAAGGGCCTTTTCCAGCCGGCCGAGGCCCCCCTCAGGTCGACAGAGGGCCCCTCAGGCCGACTGAGGGCCCCATCAGGCCTACAGAGGGGCCCCTTCAGGCTGACAGAGGCCCCACCGGGCCGAAAGGGGTCCCCTCAAGCTGCCTGAGGCCCCTCAGACCACCAGAGTGCCCATCATGCCAACATAGGGCCCCTCAAGCGTACAGAGGGCCCCTCCAGCCTACAGAGGGCCCCTCTCAGGCCGACTGGGGGCCCCTCAGGCCGACAGAGGGGCCTCTTCAGGCTGACATAGGGCCCCATTGAGTTGACAGAGGGTCACCTCATACCGATAGAGGGTCCTCTCATACCGATAGAGGGTCCCCTCATACCGATAGAGGGTCCTATCATACCGATAGAGGGCCCCTCATACCGATAGAGGGTCCCTCATACCGATAGAGGGCCACCTCATGCCGATAGAGGGTCCCCTCATACCGATAGAGGGCCCCCTAAGACAGACAGAGGGTTCCTCAGTCCGACCAAGGACCCCTCATGCCGACCGAGGGCCCCCTCACGCGAACTGAGAGCCCCTCAGACTGACAGAGGACCCCCTCAGACCGACATAGGGCCCATCAGTCCGACAGAGGGACCTCAAGGCCAATCAAGGGCCCCCTCAGACTGACCGGGAGCCCGTCTGGCCAGCAGAGGGTCCCTTAAAATAAATACAAGGTGGGCCACTCAGCCCAAGGGGGTACCGTGGTGTCCAGGGTACCCCCTTGGATACGCCCTGGGCGTTGTGTATTCAGTGTTGAATCAGTGTCCTTACTTAGGAAGGTACCTACCTTGGTTGAATATGATTAATCCTGGCGATCCCAGCCCAAGTTTATATTAGTCTGGCTGGTAGAATGTATTTTTTCAAGTGGTGCTTTAGTGTGTAGTATTATTTGGTTGTGGGAAAAGTCCAATCTTGGGACGTGTCCGGGGTAATGTCAGTTTACCCTATCCAATGCACCAAAGCACAGATACCGACACAGCAAATAGCAGGTTAACATTTTTTTTTCTTCTCAAGTGGTGCGAAAAGTATAATCTTGGGACGTGTCCGGGGTAATATCAGTTTACGCAACCAATTCATTAGATTCATGACTGTGGCCTTATGGCATACTGAGAGGAGCGTTCTAAAATTAGATTCATGACCGTTACCTTTTGTCATACTGAGAGGAGCGTTCTAAAATTAGATTAATGACCGTTACCTTTTGTCATACTGAGAGGAGTGTTCTAAAATTAGATTAATGACCGTTACCTTTTGTCATACTGAGAGGAGCGTTCTAAAATTAGATTAATGACCGTTACCTTTTGTCATACTGAGAGGAGCGTTCTAAAATTAGATTCATGACCGTTACCTTTTGCCATACTGAGAGGAGCGTTCTAAAATTAGATTCATGACCGTGTCCTTGTGGCATACTGAGAGGAGCGTTCTAAAATTAGATTAATGACCGTTACCTTTTGTCATACTGAGAGGAGCGTTCTAAAATTATATTAATGACCGTTACCTTTTTCATACTGAGAGGAGCGTTCTAAAATTATATTAATGACCGTTACCTTTTGTCATACTGAGAGGAGCGTTCTAAAATTAGATTAATGACCGTTACCTTTTGTCATACTGAGAGAAGCGTTCTCAAATTAGATTCATGACCGTTACCTTTTGTCATACTGAGAGGAGCGTTCTAAAATTAGATTCATGACCGTTACCTTTTGTCATACTGAGAGGAGCGTTCTAAAATTAGATTCATGACCGTTACCTTTTGTCATACTGAGAGGAGCGTTCTAAAATTAGATTCATGACCGTTACCTTTTGTCATACTGAGAGGAGCGTTCTAAAATTAGATTCATGACCGTTACCTTTTGTCATACTGAGAGGAACGTTTTAAAATTAGATTCATGACCGTTACCTTTTGTCATACTAAGAGGAGCGTTCTAAAATTAGATTCATGACCGTTACCTTTTGTCATACTGAGAGGAGCGTTCTAAAATTAGATTCATGACCGTTACCTTTTGTCATACTAAGAGGAGCGTTCTAAAATTAGATTCATGACCGTGTCCTTATGGCATACTGAGAGGAGCGTTCTCAAATTAGATTCATGACCGTTACCTTTTGTCATACTGAGAGGAGCGTTCTCAAATTAGATTCATGACCGTGTCCTTATGGCATACTGAGAGGAGCGTTCTCAAATTAGATTCATGACCGTTACCTTTTGTCATACTAAGAGGAGCGTTCTAAAATTAGATACATGACCGTTACCTTTTGTCATACTGAGAGGAACGTTTTAAAATTAGATTCATGACCGTTACCTTTTGTCATACTAAGAGGAGCGTTCTAAAATTAGATTCATGACCGTTACCTTTTGTCATACTGAGAGGAGCGTTCTAAAATTAGATTCATGACCGTTACCTTTTGTCATACTAAGAGGAGCGTTCTAAAATTAGATTCATGACCGTGTCCTTATGGCATACTGAGAGGAGCGTTCTCAAATTAGATTCATGACCGTTACCTTTTGTCATACTAAGAGGAGCGTTCTAAAATTAGATACATGACCGTTACCTTTTGTCATACTGAGAGGAGCGTTCTAAAATTAGATTCATGACCGTTACCTTTTGTCATACTGAGAGGAGCGTTCTAAAATTAGATTCATGACCGTTACCTTTTGTCATACTGAGAGGAGCGTTCTAAAATTAGATTCATGACCGTGTCCTTATGGCATACTGAGAGGAGCGTTCTCAAATTAGATTCATGACCGTTGCCTTTTGTCATACTGAGAGGAGCGTTCTCAAATTAGATTCATGACCGTGTCCTTATGGCATACTGAGAGGAGCGTTCTCAAATTAGATTCATGACCGTTACCTTTTGTCATACTAAGAGGAGCGTTCTAAAATTAGATACATGACCGTTACCTTTTGTCATACTGAGAGGAGCGTTCTAAAATTAGATTCATGACCGTTACCTTTTGTCATACTGAGAGGAGCGTTCTAAAATTAGATTCATGACCGTTACCTTTTGTCATACTGAGAGGAGCGTTCTAAAATTAGATTCATGACCGTTACCTTTTGTCATACTGAGAGGAGCGTTCTCAAATTAGATTCATGACCGTGTCCTTATGGCATACTGAGAGGAGCGTTCTCAAATTAGATTCATGACCGTTACCTTTTGTCATACTAAGAGGAGCGTTCTAAAATTAGATACATGACCGTTACCTTTTGTCATACTGAGAGGAGCGTTCTAAAATTAGATTCATGACCGTTACCTTTTGTCATACTGAGAGGAGCGTTCTAAAATTAGATTCATGACCGTTACCTTTTGTCATACTGAGAGGAGCGTGCTAAAATTAGATTCATGACCGTTACCTTTTGTCATACTGAGAGGAGCGTTCTAAAATTAGATTCATGACCGTGTCCTTATGGCATACTGAGAGGAGCACAATACAATTAGATTCATAACCGTGGCCTTGACATAGTGGGTGAGAAATATACATTGAAAGCACTAATAGAGTGCTTTACAATTGGGGGAGGAGCGCTCTAAAATTAGGGTCAAAATTAGATTAAGGTTTGAAATTTGTGTGACCGTGGCCTGCCTGTGCGGGCCAGTATCAGTTGGTGGGCTTATGGCATACTGGGAATAGTGCTCTAAAATTATATTAATGGCCATGGCGTTATGGCATACTGGGAGGAGCGCTCTAAAATTAGATTCATGGTCGTGGCCTTGGCATAGTGGGGGATAAATATATATTTAGAGCACTAATAGAGCGTTTTAAAATTAGAGCATTATGGTCAAAATTAGATTAAGGTTTGGAATTTGTGTGACCATGACCTGCCTGTGGGGGCCAGTATCAGTTGGTGGGCTTATGGCATACTGGGAAGAAAGCTCTAAAATTATATTAATGGCCATGGCGTTATGGCATACTGGAAGGAGTGCTCTAAAATTAGATTCGTGACCGTGGCCTTATGGCATACTGATAGGAACGCTCCAAAATTAGATTCATGACCGTGGCCTTATGGCATACTGGGAGGAATGCTCTACAATTAGATTCATGACCTGACCTTATGTCCAGCTGAGCGGCCTGAGGAGACGCCGCCAGCTGAGCCGCCCGAGGAGACACCGCCAGGTACTAAACCCGGCATTGACTGGGGTCTCAGTCGAACGCCATTGACTGTGGGGGAGGGGGGGGGGGGGCGTTAAACGCCCCCTGGTTAACTCCCTAACCAATGATCGCAGCGAGACGCGCAAGGCGGCATTCGAAAGCTCTCAATGAGGCAAATCTAAATGATGCTCCATAATTTCAAAGTGAGGTCAAATGTCAGGTCACGGTCAGGTCAAATGTCAAAATCACCGTATTTGAGTTTATGAGCCATACTTTTCATCCAAAGCCTTCGATTACGACCATGATCACCCACAATGCTGCCAAAGGTATGATACACATCCCACATGAGATAAAGTGAGATTGTTGACCAAGGTCAAGGTCAAGGTCAGGTCACAAAAGGTCACTATGCTCAAAGTATCTACGGAAGTCATGCAACACATGTTTTATGAGTTATTTTCCACGTATAATTCAATAGTGATAGTGATGTTACCACCTGACTTCATTTACGTGAAGTTAATGCCAAGTTCAGTTCAAGTTCAGGTCAATGAAGGTCAAACTGTTAAATTGATAAATATAAATAAAAAGGTATATTTTTAGACTAGTTTTGTCTCAGAAATACAGTGGTGCCATTTATTTGTCTGTATTGGTCCATAAAAGTTAAAAAACGCAATTAGTAAATATGGCGATATGAGTTACCAATACTGTGTATACCATAAGTCAGTCAAAAATGATGATATAATTGTGAAATTTGGTATGTTAGTTTCCCATATGTGGTTCTTTGGCATATATTCCTTTTTTGAATATCTTTGAAATATTTGATTTTGTGGGCATTTAAAAACAAAACTTTTTTTAATTTGGGGGGTCAAAAACCAAAATGTGCAAAAATCTGAGATAGCCATTTTGTAGCCCTTGAAATTTGCTATCTTTTGGAGTTTTTGGATTGCATTTTTTCCAAATATATCATTTGTGCGGTCTGTTACATTTTAGCTGATTTTGGTGTAAAACTCGTGTGTAGTGACGTCGCTAAATTCGCTATAACTACAAAAATGACGACTTTTTTTTCTCACAGATAACGTAAACGTGATTTCGAAGAAGGTACTCGAAGTTTCACGTTGATAGCCCTATTGGTTTCTGAGCTATTACGAACATTCATAGGGGGGGGGGGGGGGCGTTAAACGCCCCCTCCCCAGTCAATGGCGGGTTAATTTCCCGGGCAACGCCATGTACCCCCGCTAGTGCTCCTATAAAAATGTGTGTGTGTGTGTGTGTGTGTGTGTGTGTGTGTGTGTGTGTGTGTGTGTGTGTGTGTGTGTGTGTGTCGATATCAACAAAAATGACTGGCTTGTTCAGCTCAAAGACAAAACTTTGCCACTTCTCATGGCATTACCGTACATAACCGATGATATTTCGGTTTTGCCTTGCACTTATATTGTCATGGAATAACCTATTTTGTAAGGTTATTTATCACGTTCTAGACGTAAACGAACTCAAAACATTACCACGCCTAATAACCGTAATCGGCAGTTTGGCTTTGCGATCTCAGATGACATTGACCCGACCCAAGGTCATCATTCGCTTAGAACAAACAACGGTACGCGCTCGATCATTTCATTGATCTTGGGAAGTGCGTTGGCAGTGGACTTTAAAGGGCAAGAAGTATTGTATGTCGGCGTGCGCTGTCCCCAAACCCGAAGTGCAGCATTTCAAAATATTAATACGATACTTGTAAGACATAAACATTTTTGTGTGTGGTCATTTTCAGGCACATCCATAAAGTAGCTATACAGAAATAAGCATTTGCAAACGATGGCTACAGTCTGGTCGGCCCGCTTGCATGTATATTTTCCCCCCTAGTTGACAGAAGACCTTCAGCTGTCGCTTCCCGTTCGCTCGGTTTCACCATATAAATCAAAAATCCAAACAAATCAGTCC